>JBCEWE010000248.1:0-13034 GCA_039877035.1 Silurus lanzhouensis
AGAGAAGTAGTGAGTGTGAGAGCAGTCCAGGTTCTGCAGGGGAAAGTCTGGATGCCCTAGGTGAAGGTACTATTCCCCCGACTCCGGCATTAGAGCCCTCGCAGCGGGGCGAATGGGTGACGACTCGGCGGCATACTCGCAAAGCCAAAGCTAACGCTAAGGCTCGCCCACGGGAGCACCATTCCTCTCCGCTTCGCGTGTCCAACAGGTTTGCTCTCCTCAGTGAAGCACCCGCTGAGAAACCTGAAAGAGCTCTGGTTTTAGGAGACTCTATTCTGAGGCACGTGAATTAGCTAGACCTTTAGGGGCACCAGCAGCACAGGTTATGTGTATACCGGAGCCAGGGCGCCGGACATAGCAGGTCAGCTTAGATTCTTAGGAAAGCACAGGTTCTTAAGATAGTTTTTCACACAGGAGCTAATGAATATCGCCTTCGACAGTCAGAGGTTACGAAGAGTAATGTTATAGAGGTGTGTAAATTAGCGAAGGCAATGTCCGATGCTGTAGTATGCTCTGGCCCCATCCCAATGCGACGTGGCGATGTAGCCTACAGCAGGTTATGGTCGCTGAACTGCTGGATGTCCGAGTGGTGCTCCAAAAACAATGTGGGCTTCATTAATAATTGGAGCAATTTGAGGGCAAGGCTGGCCTGTTAGGGCGGGACGGTGTCCATCCCACCCGGGAAGGTGCTGCTCTCATTTCTTGTAGTATAGGTCATAGTTCAGAACAGCACTAGTTAACAAGTGACTGTCTAGAGCCAAGGCCAGGGAGCAGACAGACAGCTAAACCGACGTCGCTAGCTGCACAGAGTCGTCACTCAGGATCCACCATATTGAGACTGTGTCTGTCCCCGAGCAAAACCAAATATAGGAATTATCAGAAAGTCTGTTTTAGTAACCTGATTAACATTAAATTAAATAGGACTGAACGCACAGCCAGCACTCTGATCTAAAGATAGGATTGTTGAATATTAGATCTCTCACGCCAAAAGCACTTACTATAAACGAAATTATTACCGACCAGGAGTTTAATATAATTGTTTGACAGAACGTGGATTAAATCGAATGAATATGTAGCATTAAATGAGGCGAGTCCTCCTGGGTATAGTTACATACACCAACCCCGTCTAAATGGCAGAGGAGTGGAGTAGCAGCTATATATAATAAAATAATCTAAACGTCACACAAAAGACTAAATACAAATGTAAAAACATTTGAAGTTCTTTACACCAACATAAAATATTCAGTGTCCGAAAAGCAGGTCAAGCCAGTTAATTCCTCTAATTATTATTATAGACCCCCAGGCCCTACTCTGATTTCTGATAGAATTTGCAGATTTCATTACAAATTTATCTACTTCTTTAGATAAAGCATTAATTGTTGGTGACTTTAATATTCATTTTGATAATCAGGAAGACTCCTTAAGAGCAGCAGTTGTTCCATACTAGATTCAGTTGGAATTAATCAGAATGTTATAGGACCCACTCATAGTGGTGGACACACTCTCGATTTGTTGTTAACATTTGGATTAAAAATAAAAAACGTAGTCATAATTCCACAGTCTGAAGCTATTTCAGACCATTATCTAATCTCGTTTAAAATTTGCCTAAGTCATTGCATTTCTACCTCACCACGTTACCGTGTTAAGCGTACTTTCACGTCAGCTACAGCAGCGCGTTTTATTAATAATCTTCCCGAAATTACGATATTAGATAGATCTCCGTCAGACCCCGCAGAGCTCGACTGGGCCACTGAACATCTAGAAACAACGTTACGTTACACTCTAGATGATGTAGCTCCCCTTAAGACCAAAATGATCAGGGAAAAAAAATTAGCACAGTGGTATACTGATCATACACGCACCTTAAAACAGACCACTCGAAAATTAGAACGTAAATGGCGTCAAACAAAATTAACAGTATTTCAAATAGCATGGAAGGAGAGCCTCCTAAATTATAGAAAATCTCTTAGTGCTGCTAGATCAGCATATTTCTCCACCCTCATAGAAAATAACAAGCATAATCCTAGATTTTTATTCAGCACGGTAGCAAAATTAACAGGGAATAAAAGCACTGCACTAACATGCACACCACCAATAGGTAGTGATGATTTCATGAACTTTTTTAATAATAAAATTGAAAACATCAGGCAAGAAATCCAGACGGTTAATATAAATTCAAATTATTTTACAAGTAACCCTGTAGACAGCAGTGTAATTATAATGGACAATCAACTACAAAGCTTCACTCCTATTCATGAGAATGACTTAATCTCATTAATTCCTCATCAAAATCATCAACCTGCATTCTTGATCCCCTGCCCACTAGTTTCTTTAAACAGATAACTCCAGAGGTAATCAAACCAGTTTTAAAAATAATTAACTCTTCCATTAGCACTGGTTATGTACCTAAATCCTTCAAACTGGCAGTTATCCACCCCCTTATTAAGAAACCTGACCTTGACCCATGTCAGTTGTCCAACTACAGACCGATATCAAATCTCCCCTTTATATCCAAAATTTTAGAAAAGGTTGTAGCACAGCAGTTATGCTCACACCTACTTATGAATAACATTTTTGAAATGTATCAGTCAGGATTTCGGCCTCATCATAGCACAGAGACGGCGCTAGTTAAGGTGGTAAATGACCTGTTATTGGCCTCCGATCAGGGTTTTGTCTCCTTACTTGTTTTGCTCGACCTTAGTGCAGCTTTTGACACCATTGATCACACTATACTGCTTGCTAGACTTGAGAACGTTGTAGGAATAAAGGGAACAGCTCTCTCTTGGCTTAGGTCTTATTTGACTGATCGTTATCAGTTTGTGGATGTAAATGGTGAGTTCTCCACACTCTATGAGGTAAAGTTTGGTGTTCCTCAAGGATCTGTCTTAGGCCCACTGCTTTTCTCCTTATATATGCTGCCTCTTGGTGAAATCATTCATAAACATGGGATTCGCTTCCATTGCTATGCTGATGACACACAGCTGTATATTTCAGCAAAGCCAGATGAGAGAGATCAGCTAAACAGTGTTGAGGAGTGTGTAAAGGACATTAGACAGTGGATGCTTAATAATTTTCTTCAGCTCAACTCAGATAAGACGGAAGTACTTTTACTAGGACCACATGCAGCTAGAAGCAAACTTTCTGATTACGTAGCATCTCTGGATGGTGTTTCTGTTTCAGCATGTACGGCTGTCAAAGACCTTGGTGTGATTATTGACCCGAGTCTTTCCTTTGAGTCTCACGTGAATAATATTACCAGGATCGCCTTCTTCCACCTTAGAAATATTGCTAAAATTAGAAATATGATGTCGTTACAGGATGCAGAAAAACTAGTTCATGCTTTTGTTACTTCTAGATTAGACTACTGTAACGCTTTACTGTCTGGGTGTGCGAGTAAGTGCATAAATAAGCTTCAGTTAGTCCAGAATGCAGCAGCAAGAGTCCTCACCAGATCTAGGAAATACGACCACATCACCCCTGTTTTAATCAGTCTACACTGGCTCCCAATCAAATCTCGCATTGATTATAAGATACTACTACTGACATATAAAGCACTTAACGGTCTCGCACCGCAGTATCTGAGTGAACTTTTGTACCAGTATGATCCTCCACGCCTACTTAGATCAAAAGGTGCTGGCTATCTTTTGGTTCCTCAAATAATGAAGACTACAGCAGGGGGCAGATCTTTCTCTTATAAAGCCCCACAGTTATGGAACAGCCTTCCAATCAGTGTTCGGGACTCAGACACAGTCTCAGTGTTCAAGTCGAGGCTGAAAACTTATTTATTTAGTCGTCTTTGATCAGTAGATTTTTCTTAGGTAAAGGTGCAGATCTGGAGGAAACATGGATATAGAGTGTTTGGTGAACTGGTATATTTGTATGCTGTCGTCCCCTCACATTCACACGTTCACTCGGGTTTGTTGACGGTGGTGTGGTGGGTCGTCTCTTATCCAGAGATCCCTCATGTCTGTGTTACTTCTGGTTCTCCCTTTTAGTTATGCTGCCATAGCGAGTCTTGCCGGAGTCCAAACTGCACAGTGACATCAACTTTCATACACCAATAGGGACACTTAATAATCCATATCCTTCCCTTCCTGTCACCCTCTCTCTCTCTCTCTCTCTCTCTCTCTCTCTCTCTCTCTCTCTCTCTCTCTCTCTCGGTCGAGTTAACATGCTCCTGAGGCTCCAGTGACCACTGTTCCTGCCCCTCTCCCCTCCGCGGATCTTCACACTTCTGTGCAGCTTGGGACGGTCTCTCCTCAACACCTTGGGTGGTTCCATGTAATTCCGGAGTAGAACGGGTGCTTTGAGGACGGATTGGACTGTAGTTGGTGTCAGCGGTCTGCTGCACTGACTCGGGAGTGCAGTTTGCTTCTGATCATCATCACTGCACCCTGCAACTTTGTATATATGCTTCAAATGGACATTTGGTGCAACCCAGATGAGGATGGTTCCCTCTTGAGCCTGGTTCCTCTCAAGGTTTCTTCCTTATGCCATCTCGGGGAGTTTTTCCTTGCCACAGTTGCTCATCAGGGACAAACATACTTACAAAGAACATATTTACATCTGATCACCACATTATCTGTGTAAAGCTGCTTTGAGACAATGTTCATTGTTAAAAGCGCTATACAAATAAAAATGAATGAATTGAATTGAATTGAATGTCAGTTATACAATGTCATAGCAGTTTAATTTCAAATTCAGCAATTGTGCAAAGTCGGTCATATTCATGTCACAACAGAAAAAGCCCTAATTTATATTAGTACAAACTACCTACAATTAGGTAGGTAGTTTGTACTAATATAAATTAGTGCTTTTCAACAAGGGGCTATGGACACAATTGCACACATTTTTCTGTTGTGACATGAATATGACTGACTTTAAGATGTGCAGCCATGAACTATGATTAGTTCAATGCCATATATGTGTCAATAATTAAGAATTGTTATAATGTTATGTTGAAATGTTAAATGGAATGTTGCAAATGTAAATGTTTATACCAGTGTGCATGTGTCTGTCTATACTTTTTCAATTCGAAGAGAGGAGGTGGTGACTCTCTGCTCAGCTATCAGTGTCTTCAAAGAGAGGTGGCCAGCTTTATTCACTGAGACTCAAGTAAGAATAATTATTATATAATAATAGTTATTGTTTTTCACTAATGTATTTATAAACGGCAATAGTGTTCAACCTTTATTCCTACATACACCTATCATACCCCTAAATGTGTAAATAAAGCAGATTAGAAATATTACTAATATATTTCATATATACATTTTTGGAATTTGGAAAATGACTCGTCAATGGAAGAGTTGTCATTATTTTGTCCGTTTACTTATTTACTAGATCAAAGAGGAGTTCCGTCGGATAACAACTATTTCCCTAGAAGAAACATTCGTGTTCAAGCTTGACAGTTACACACCCCGTCTTCTGCAGCTGATGTGTCCCAAAAGAGGTGCTGTTGGTACCAGGATGCGCTCTCTACTTAACATTGTAAATGAGGTATGTTTTTGTTCAAATAGTCTCAAAAGTGAAAACACTAATTTGTAGAAAAAATGCTGGTCATTAAAATGCATCTCTTTACAGTCTCAGAGTATTGGGAATAAAAGGGATGCAGTGCTCTCCTGCCTCATTGAGTACCTAGGGGAGCCACAAGAAGAGCTCTTTCAAGACTCCCAGGTAAGTTACAATATACACAAGATGTTTACAGACAGCCTCATAAACGAACAATTTTCTCATTTACAGCATGTGGTTAGATTGATAAATGTTATTGGGTTCAAGCATTCCTTTTTTTCTTAACTTATTGCTTGCATTAATGTTTATTGTTTATTTCTGCCAGTTAAACATAAAAATGATGAGGAGGGCCAAGCAGAACAAACTATGAGGGTGCTTTTAATCCATAATCCCATGGCTGACGACGATCCAGTAGACGTATCTATTGTGATAGAGGGCATCCAAGTGATCAGCGGGTGTGGATACAAAACCAAGGCATGCATGTTGTTGATGGGATTAATCTATGCCCTCAACCTTGAATATCCCAAGAAGCTCAAGAATACTTTTGAAGTATTTCAAAAACTTTTTTTGGAGCTAGATGGAGGCAAGTGTCTCAAGAAGGTTCACAGCCTCAAATTGAACTCATGGAATAGAATGCTTCTTACCTTTTTTTGTTGTTGTTGTTGCTAATGTCAAAATGTTTTGAAATGCATCTCATTGTATACATTAAAAAATACATTTATTCAATTATTAGTGTCTCAGGATACAATAAATGGTAAATTTCAAATAGATGTTTGTTATTTGACAAATAGGCATCCTAAGTTTAATTAATGAACAAGTATACACACTATTTGAGCAATGTTAGCCTATTTTTTTATTTGTTTTTTTTTTATGCTGTTTGAAGAAAAAAAATTATTTAAATATGTTCTTGTTGAATATGCAAGGAATCATTTGTTTGTTGTTTAATCATTTTTGGCTGTTTATTAAAAAATTCATGATCTACTGTGTCTGATAACTTTGTATTGTTATTAGTAAGTTTACCTACCTGATTCAATAATGGTTAGTCATATTGGTTAATTAATAACAGCAATTATTAAATAAATTGAAAAAATATAATGGTGTTAATAATACTCATTTTAATAAGTAATTCATTGTCTAATATTATGAATAGATTTTACCTAATTTCAATTGCCTTGTTATAGCTGATTTATTTAGGTACTCTTTACGAACAGTATAGGGTGAAATTTACCCAAACAGATTAAATGCAAATTGTTACCTCACATTTTTTGGGTAGATTCTATAGGTAATTTTTTACAGTGTGGCATAGATGTGAAAGAAACAATGATGGCTGCATTTGCAAAAGCAAAACTGCCCATACGGAAAACTAACTGCTATAGCCACGGATGGAGCGCCAGCCATGATCGGATCTGTGAACGGGCTTGTGGGGCTGTGCAAAGCTGACCAAACATTTCCTGAGTTTTGGAATTTCCACTGCATCATCCACAGGGAGCAACTCTTGTCTAAATCATTGAATTTAGACAAAGTCATGAAGCCTGTGATTGAAATCGCCAACTACATCCGCACACATGCGCTTAACCACAGGTAATTCAAGAATCTCATCGCTGAGCTGGACCAAGGGCTTCCAGGTGACCTGCCGCTGCACTGCACTGTGAGGTGGCTGTCTAAAGGCCAGGTACTCTCTCGTTTTTTTGAGCTTTTGGATGCCGTGAAACTGTTAATGGAAGAGAAGGACAAGGACTATCCCGAGCTCTCGGACCTCAAGTGGATTATGGATCTGGCCTTTTTGACAGACTGAATCTGACCCTGCAGGGTAAATTAAAAATGCTGCCAGACCTGGTGCAAAGTGTGTTTGCGTTTGTCAACAAATTGAAACTATTCAAGGCGCATATTCAAAAGGGAGATTTAACACATTTTCCCACTCTGCTAAAAGCCAGCGGCCAAGTCACCAGTGCCACCCTGAATAAGCAAAGAGCCAGATATGCAACACTGGTTGAAAACCTGCACGAAAGCTTTGTGACCTGGTTCTGTGATCTACAACTGAAAAGGCCACAGATTACGTTCCTCGTCGACCCATTTAATGGGGAGACAGACTGTTTAAAAGCCCCGCTAGTCACAGATAAGGCTGCGGCTGAGTTAGAGATGATCGATCTTTGTGAGGAGGACCAACTGAAACCTGCTTTAAGGGAAGGACCATTGAGTTCTGGAAAGTGTGCCAATGGAAAAATACCCCAATGTCAAACAGGCTGCGCTTAAGATACTGTCAATGTTTGGGTCAACATACGTCTGCGAGTCTGTGTTTATTACCCTGAAACACGTCAAATCAAAGCATCGATCTGTTTTGACTGACACTCATGTAAAAGAATTGCTTCGAGTGGCAACAACGGAATACAAGCCAGATTTGTAGGTGATTGTTCAAGGCAAGGAATGCCAAAAGTCCCACTAACTAACATGCATAAAAGAAAAATCTATTGTAAATGATTATTTTTGTTTGTGGACTTGGTTAAACAGAGTTTGTGTGTGTGATTGTTAAAAATGACTGTCCTGTGGTCTTAGATCTGTAGGAGTCAATTTCTGTCACTATGTTGGTGTGTGACATTTACAATAAATCTGGCTGAGCAGAGGTGTGTGTTGTGTGTGTGTGTGTGTGTGTGTGTGTGTGTGGGGTGCCTGCGTGTGAGAGGAAGGGATGGGTGATGTTCATGTGTGCCCATGTGTATGATGTGGCTCTTTGCGGTAACACAGTAAAAAATATCGCTCTCGGTCTTTGACTGGTTGGCCACCCCTGTCCTAGGGGGTTGCCAAAATGCGTCGAGATAACCGATGATCAAGATAAGCAAAAATCTAAATGGCGGCAGTATATTAACGTGCTTGAAATTTCTTTATGTACATGATGTGCGTTAATAAATGAGAATGTGCATGCACGTGTTTTTGGAGGGTTTTTACACAACAGCGTTGCCGTGATTTGTTTGATGAAGGCATGCTATAAAAATTTACACACGTTTGTTAACTGTCAGGAATCCACCTGCCACGCCCCTTCAGCCCCCTTCAGCACGTCAGATGTTCGTTTATCATCACCAGCTCCTATTTAAACTTCCACACTCTCACTCTCCGTTATTGTTGGTATATGTTGCTTCACGGCGGTCGTTGTTATCGCGCATGCGTATCCCGGCGCCACTTCAATATCTCTTGGCATTCTCTTGATGCCTACTTTAAAGAACCTACAATATGACATATTTTCAGTTAACTTTTTTGTTATGTATATAATTCCACGTGTTAATTCATAGTTTTGATGCCTTCAGTGTGACTCTACAATTTTCATAGTCATGAAAATAAAGAAAACTCTTTGAATGAGAAGGTGTGTCCAAACTTTTGGTCTCTGCTGTATGTATATATATATATATTTATACACACACACACACACACACACACACACACACACATATGTAAATGTTTTGTTTGTTTGTTGTAATTATATTTGCTTTATATTACAATTACAATTGTTATTACAATTTCTTTTTTGTTCCTGTTTCTTTATTATTACTGTTATATTTGTAATTGTTGTAATTGAATCATGAACATGTTGATTTGAAGGCGTTTTGCTTTGGAGCGTAGCTAAAATGTTGGGTTTCTTTGTCCATAAAGGAGAGTGAGGAGTGCTGGATGAACAGTAACCTCACATGACCTCCACAAGCACTTTATGGTTTAGTTTGAGATGAATTTGTTGATGTTAATAGTTTGTGTATTATTATTTTTATTTTAAATGTTGTTAATAATGATTTGTTGAATGTTTTATTTTATGTTTAATATTTGATAAAACCTGTCTGACTGAACAGACCCTTAATTGCTGCACACAGATACACAGAATTGTGCTGCACAGACTACAGTATGTGTACAGCAGTTCTCTGGAAAGAGATTATCAAGACACAGCACATGCTGACAGGAAAGTCCCAGTGATGCACAATATGAATGCTGTCCCCTATACATTTGGCCAGCTACACACACACACACACACACACACACACACACACACACAAATAAACGTATATATCGGGTTGCACAAGCCAGTGCACTCTTAGCGCGGTCTCAAGCCCGGGTAAATGGGGAGGGCTGCGTGAGGAAGTGCATCCTTCCAAATCAAATATCCAGATCAGGAAAGATAATTTCATACCGGATCGATCGAGGCCCTGGTTACCAACGACCCCCACAGGTATCGTTAGCCTACAGGGTACCGGTGGAAACTGGGTAACTGTTGTCTGAAGGAGGAGAAGGAGGAGAGGAAGACGTCTACAGAGACAGCAGGGAAAGGAGAAGAGGAGGAGAGGAAGACATCTACAGAGACAGCAGGGAAAGGAGAAGTGGAGGAGAAGGAGAGGAGAGACGTCTACAGAGACAGCAGGGAAAGGAGAAGTGAGGAGAAGGAGAGGAGGAAGACGTCTACAGAACAGCAGGAAACGGAGAAGTGGAGAGAAGGAGAGGAGGAAGACGTCTACAGAGACAGCAGAGAAAGGAGAAGTGGAGGAGAAGGAGAGGAGGAAGACGTCTACAGAGACAGCAGGGAAAGGAGAAGTGGAGGAGAAGGAGAGGAGGAAGACGTCTACAGAGACAGCAGGGAAAGGAGAAGTGGAGGAGAAGGAGAGGAGGAAGACGTCTACAGAGACAGCAGGGAAAGGAGAAGTGGAGGAGAAGGAGAGGAGGAAGACGTCTACAGAGACAGCAGAGAAAGGAGAAGTGGAGGAGAAGTGGAGGTTCAGGTTGGTACTTTAAATGTTGCTACTATGAAAATTCAGGAGTCCCAATACTCTGTACAGATTGTACCAGGATCCACTACTAAGCATTTAGTGTTGAGTCGAGCTGCTTATGATGCTGGATCACTGGTGTTTTAAATTTAAGTCACAAATGTAGATTTACAACTTGTTTCCTTATGTTTACTAAATACATCAAAATTAAAGTTAATTAAAGTTTCAGGAGCCTCTTTAACACTGTACCAGCGTTTTTAACAGAAACACGTATAGCAAATTACAGCACTTGTGGGCGGGGCCTTTTTTTTGTCTGGCATTTGGTGAGAAAAATCACTTTCAGAGGTAATCATCTTCTCACAAGGTGAGTCTGGTGATACTGATCTTTTTATCTCACTTACATTTCTTTAAGATTCCGGATATGATGTGAATTTTTTATGTTAATTTACACTTATTTTAGTGTAGAACTCGATTTAATTAAAGTTTCAGGAGTCTCTTTAACACTGTACCGGCGTCGTTAACAGAAACTCGTACGAGTCGCAAATGACTCGATGTTGAAGTGCACTTTGTAGGGTAATCAGGAAAGGCAGAGGGTTTCGTAGTGCACTAGTGTATGAACTAAATAGGTGTTATTTATCTACATTTCTCTGTAAAAGGATGTTATTTTGTGTCGTGTCTCGTACACTATGTTTAGTGCACTACATAGTGTGTGTAGGAGAATATTTGGGTTTATTTGAGGTAGAAATGAAAGAAAACTGCTGTGTTGAAGTGTGTGTGTGTGTGTGTGTGTGTGTGTGTGTGTGTGTGTGTGTGTGTGTGTGACTGATTTTCAGGTAAAGTCTGAACTGAGTTCTCTGAAGTGCACTAATCCAGATTCACTCCGGACTCGTCTAAAATCACACTGTGATTTGAGAGTTTTTACAAAAAAGGAATAAAAACAGTAACTTCTGATCAAAAAGACTTGGAGAAGGAGGCAAAACAAATGTAGAAGAGATTCTTCAACATTGAAAAAGAACATAATGAAGATACATTTTGATAGAATCTGCTCAAGAGAAGGTTAATATCGTGAATATTCTCGGTGAAAGTCGTTACAACATAATTCAACGCTGAACTACTTAAATGAACGTATCCTTCTCAGGTTGTGTGTCGTCAGGTGGATCGGAGCGGGTCTCCTGTTTGTTCTAGATCTGGTCTGGTGACTCCTTTCCTATTCTTGACGTTATTGGTGCTTGAAGGGCAGGTGGGACTTAAGCACCTAAACGGCGCCCTTCTCCCACTCACGAGGTCCAGCGACACCAGAGTTCCTATGTGAAGTGTTCTCACTTTCCCCGTCTCCCATCAACCCCTGTTCCGGGTCTGGCACTCGTTTGTACCGGCTGGTGTGAATCCACGTGGCTCTCTCTGTGACATTCACAGCACGTTTGGTGTTCCGGCTCTTTCTTCTGAAGTACTTCACCGCTTCACTTCACCCGGTCTCCGATTTCAGGTTATGTAGGCGCCTGCTCCGGTCCAGGAAGCGTCTCCTTCACCTGTTTGTGGGCGACAGACAAAACAGAGGACGT
Organism: Silurus lanzhouensis; assembly: GCA_039877035.1. Lineage (NCBI taxonomy): Eukaryota > Metazoa > Chordata > Actinopteri > Siluriformes > Siluridae > Silurus > Silurus lanzhouensis. The sequence goes on from JBCEWE010000248.1 coordinate 11,810, forward strand.
CTGATTTCAGTGGATATTGAGGTTTGCACTTGTGGTAATCAGATTAAGGCGTGATATGAACCAGCGATCTTTAATTAAACCCACATCATGTTTCCTTTGTGCCCACAATTCCTAAGACTGTCTGTAACCGTGAGCCATCAATTAACATTTAGGTAAAAACACGGTGTAATGAACGACACATTTGGTAGAATAATTCCTATCTAGCGGGATCATTTCCACGACCCCCTCGTAACTGGAACAATCCAGTTGAAGGAGATTGTGTAAGTGTTTGATCTTTTAAAAACTGTTTTGATCCTCATCATGTGAAAATGTTACAGTTTAATGAAGTACTATTGTGTAAACTGTTTGTTAACTTCGGGACACTCGCACTGGATCTGTTCTGGTGGGACTCACGAGCATCAGGTTGTACAAACAGTTCACTGGTGACCTACGTGACCTCTGTACCGTCTATAACAGTAAAGTCTTAACACGGTAACATTTATCAAAATAATCACCCCACACACACACACACACACACACACACACACACACACACACACACACACACACACACAGGGATGTTTAAAAAGCACATACCAATCTTATATTCCGGTCCACAAACTTTTGTCCATAGAGTGTATTTAACATTAGCATGTCAGGATACTGTACTGGGTGAACCCCCCTTCACATACTGTAGTCATGACAACAGGTTCTTTTACAACTATGTCATGTGATCATCAATGCAGCAGTTAAAACAAGTTGAAACTGATTCTCTCTATAGAGTCTGTAAACACAATGATCATCACTGCAATGCCGCTAGCGCCGTTAGCATCGCGTGCTAGCTGCTTTCTAACTGTACAACGAGCTGCCAAGAGCTTAAAAGACTAAAACAAACAAACTAAACTGATCCATGAGCTCAGAGAGAAGCATTTAAATATCAATAATAACTTACCTTTCCATCAACAGCAGCTTCCGACAGATCCACATGTGTCTTCTCATGTGCAGAATCTACTTCCGGTCCAGACAGGAAATGAACGCGACGCTTCACTACATCTCTAATGAAGCATATGAATAAACGTATGAACAGATTTATAAAAGAAATAAAAATACTAATCTGTAATTTACTGTCAGGTGAAATAGGAGGTGAAATAGGGACCACCCACAGCAGAGATAATGAGACTAAGCTGTGGGTAAGTCGCACGTTTTCAGCAGCTGGAGAATTAAATGTTAAATTGATTAAAAACAC
>JBCEWE010000248.1:14018-55783 GCA_039877035.1 Silurus lanzhouensis
TTTAACAGCACCAACAGGCATGCAGCATACAATTATAAAGGCTGCAACAATTCACAACACATTTAGTATTGGCACAAATGTAAAGTTGCCATACACACCGTTGGGTGAGGACAAATTAAATACTAATCATAGAGGAAATATCTATGGTTGATCATAAATTATTGGCATATATACATGGAAGATTACGTGAAATGAAACAGAGTGGAGATTTGTCTGCTTGTGGTAAATGTGAGTGTAATTGCTGTTGGGGACTTTTTCCAATTGCCTCCTGTGAAGGGAAAAGCAGTGTATGTGGACGTACCTGAAATGAGTTTATGGAGATGTTTTAGTGTTGTTGAACTCACACAGGTTGTTAGACAAAAGGACAGTAATTTTGCTGAAATGTTAAACAGGTAAAGGCAAAGAAGCAAAACAACTGCACTAAACAAAGATGATTTAATCATATTATCAAGTTGTGACAAGGTTGAGGAAGATAATGGATCTTTGCACATTATACTACAAATGATCACGTTCATATGCACAACTTGAAGCAGGTGATAAAAATGTGGCCGGAAATTGAAACGATAGAGGCAGAGGATTATGCACCGAGTAAAAAAACAGGCAAAATAGAATTAATAGCTGGTCATCATGTAAAGGTTCATAACACATGTTTGGCAGAAAAGTAACTTTTAGGCATAGATGCTCGTGTTCTGTTAATTATAAACATAGATGTTGATGATGGATTAGTTAATGGTGTTTGTGGTGTAGTTACTCATATCGTACGTTCATCTAAAGAGAAGTTACCTGAAACTGTATACGTTCAGTTTGATGAGTCATGTGGGATTGAAAAGACAAAAACAATGTTGATTTGAGGCAGCAAAATTGCTTCATTCTACACCTGTATATGTAGAAGAGGAAAACGTTTGTACGAAAGCTGGTTTTCACCGTCAGTTTCCTTTAAAACTAGCATGGGCATGCACAGTACATAAAGTTCAGGGTTTAACTGTTGAGACTGCTGTCGTTAGTGTAAAGTGTTTGCACCTGGTCAGGTTTATGTAGCTTTGAGCGGGTAGGGAGTTTGTCAGGGTTAATAATTAAAGACTTTAGTGAAAAGGCCATTTTCTGTAATGATCAGATTTGTGAAGCTCTTCAAGAAATGCCATCTTTTATGGCACATGATGAATCATTGGTGACAGTACAAGAGAGTTCCTTTTCTGTGTTTATACTGAATGTACAGAGTTTGTGTTGCCATAAAGAGGATTTAAATGTGTTTATTCAACATGTATTGCTGTAACTGAAACATGGCTGCCAGAACACTATCTGCCTGAAAGTGTACATTTACAAAACTACAACTTTGTGGGTGTTCCTCGTTGTGTTGCATACACAAGTAAATGTCCTCCTTTCAATGATTTGAAACTACAACAACACGGTGGAGTTGGAGTTTATACAACATGTGGAGTGCCAAACACTATTATAACAATTCCAAATCTTAATTTAGAATGGCTGTTGACACATTTTCCTGAAAATGATATTTAGCTTGGTGTTATTTATAGACCACAAACATACCCTTTGTGTAGTTTTAAAGAAAATCTGGGCAGGTTAATTGATCAGCTGCCTTCAATTTCAAATAACATTGTGCTTGTGGGAGACTTTAATAATGATGCATTAAAGTCTAATTCTGTGTGCTCTTTTATGGCAGATAGGGGTTTTATTCAACATGTTAAGGAACCTACAACAGAAAAAGGAACATTAATGGACCATGTGTACATAAAACGTATGATATTTTGCCAGTACACTTTAGCACACACACACACACACACACACGAGGGAATTTTCTGCTCTTTTAAACTTAAAATAAAATGGTCTCTGATTCTCTGTTGAAATAATAGTCAAATAGTATACTTCACTAGAAAAATGCTAGTATGTTTACTTAAATCTGACTAAAATATTGAGTTTACTAAAAATAGTTAATTATTGGTAAAATGTTAAAATACATATTTGAGATTACTAATAAAAATTAAGTAATATTACTCGAAATGTTTGAGACATTTCATTGGGCATGCGCAATAAAGCACAACTCCCCTCCCCCACACTTTGCTGAAGCTCATGGACTGAAGACGGTTTGAACATCTACTGATTAAGGTCATTAATTAGGGCATATATTTGTTTCCTTGAATTAATATTACTTTGAACATGTTAGGAACTTTTAAACTTGTCTTTACATAAACATCTTTTGGACGGTTTGTAGCTTTGAACACCTCATGTTGGAAACCAACATCTAAAATGGTATTTTGCACTTTAGATCTGTAAAACCGGATTGCCGGGAGGGGCGAGATGGGGTTCGCGAGATGTTGGAAGGAAGGGAAAAAAAAAACGGGATATAGGAGGCAAAACAATCGAGAAGAAAAAAACGGGACATGGGAGACAAATAAAACTGTCTTACACCGAGGGCACAAGTTTTGACTGAATACACCGTCAAACTGTAACCACCGCGCGAAAATACTAAAGTAACGTTAATTACACAGCCGCTCGGAATGTGGCCAGCGCGTGCACTGCGCGTGCATCTTTAAAAAGACAGCGTTGAAGTGTAGGTTGGTGAATATTACAGATTAAAGCTGCGTGTTTACATTTTTAAGAAGTAGTTCACCAAACATTTTTTCACATGACTTGCATGATAATTTGCATGATAATTAGATTTTTTTCAATAGTTAATACCAATAGTATTGTTCATTGTTAAAGTTGTGGATGAATTCATTTGTTGGTAATATTAATGCGGCAACGAGATCCTGAACCGGGTCGGAGGAGCTGCTGGTCCGGTATCCATCTCTAGGTAAGAGCCGGAAAATAGCTCCTTACTGTTTTCATTAGGTCAGTTATTCTGTTATGCGAGGAATCTGGAGGCGAGAGCCGAAGTGAAAGTAAAAGATAGTTTATTTGAGACACGAAAAGGGGTAAATAATCTGGTGTGGCGCAGCAGCAGCGCAGTCCACGGTGCATGAACACAACAAACGGGTAGCCGGTGTATAGATCCACAGGGCGCTAGGGAAGAAGCGCGGTACTGCACAGTCACGGGAAAGCGTGTGATGGGCAGCAAAACCATGAACAATAACTGACCGAGTGTGAATGAAGGTGAGGGGCTTATATGGGTTAGGTGATGAGTGAGTAAACGAGGTTCAGGTGTGAGTGCTTAGTATCCTGGGGATGAGCTACGAGCGGGCGTGGCCTGCACAGGAGAAGGAACAGGTAGCTCCCTGACACATACAGAGAAATTCATCGTTTTTGTTATAAATTTTTCTTGCATTTTATTACTTAGGGTCTAACTATATTTACAGTAGTCTAGATTAGTGATTTTAGATTTTTCTGTAGGTAAGTTTTAGAATAGTTATTTAGATTAGATTAGTGTAGGTTAGATTTATTATATATTGTAGGTCATATTACCAGCAGATTCCGTTGTTTCCGTTGTTGTGACGAATTGTTTTCTTTGAGCTGTTTAGAATTTTTTTCAGGTTTCATCCACTTACAGCAGAAAGTGACTTTTGAAGTGTGTGTCTTAAGTAATCAAATAACATAAGTGATCAATAATCTTTATATTAAATTTTGTAGGTCATATCGTGATGACTGTACGTATGATTTGTACCTTTAAAACAGTTTATCGATGGAAAGATTTTCAAATAGAAAACAGAATTTCTGATAACAATAAGAACAGAAAAAAAAAGTTAACTGCTGTCTAAGTAAATGCATTTGTGCCACATATACTACAAAGAAAGTTATCTTGTTATTTCTAAACGTTATTGTCTAATCTTCAAGTTATTTTATATTCAAAAGGAAAATGCTCTGAGGCTACTGAGGGCCGCTGGAAGAAACTGGACCTGGCAGATGTACAGAGCAGCCCACCAACCATGGTTACGGTACTAATGCAACATTTTCACATTGGGTTTAAAGGGTAACAGAAATAACATTGGAGAAAAAAAAAATCATGTGTTATCAGAAGGATGATGGAGAAAGGCGGGATGGATCAACAATCCCCAGCAACACTGAGGACAAAAGTGTTTGCTCCCACATCGAACAGGTACGTGTTCACAGCAAATATATGCCATAAAAAACACCACATCACTGCTATTGTTTACATTGTTCATGATTAACAGTTTAAGTGTCTTGGCTGAAATGTAATCCAGTTCTGGTTAATAAGTGAAAATATAGTTCACTCTCAGTTGTTGCATTTGATGCTGTGAGATGCTTTGCTTCTGCCCATATTAGCCATCAACAACAAGAGTTCCTGTTACCACACACCATGGAAACCAAAAAGTAAAAGATGATACCCAATAGCACACTGCACAGGTATGTGTGTTTTATAATATGTATATACACACACACTGATATGTGCGATAACAATGGCCATTTTTATTACATGTAATGTTAAACTTCAGTTTTCAGATTAGGAACAGATTTTTCACAGCATGCTGCTAATTTTGCAACAATTTGCTATCATACACATCTGAATCACTTTTGTGTGGTGTTTATAGTGTGTTCTGTGTATCCTAAAACTTACTTTAATTATTTTTTAGTCAGCATACTAATTTGATTAATTTATACTTGCAGATTGGAGAGGCCAACAGTAGTGAGCAGAAACATATCCAAGCCTGTGTCAGTGTGCCCAGGGTCATATCTGTCCAAGCATCTCATTGCCAGGGTGATGCAAAAAAGGTCTGATAACTTTTCTCAAAACACAGTTTACTTGTGTAGCACTGCAGTTTCTGGCCTACCAGAGTGAGGGAACAGAGTTTATAATGCAGGACCTTGATGGAGTTCTGGAGGAGGAAGATGCATTGTATATATCACTATCATACATACAGTGTTGTGAAATCCGAAGCAATGTTGGGATGCCTCATATCCAGTGGGTTCTCTGAGCAATCCTGGTTTAAGACTCTGCCTGAAAGACTGACAGAGTGTCTAATAACAGGTGTCATGCATGCACTCCTTATTGTAAGTCCAGAGTGTATTGCTCTCTTCAGAAACTCCTCTGGACAATATGGATTTTTTTTATTCTCATTCCAGGTCTGCTGAAGGTATGCCTGTTCCTAATGGAAAGGCTGTTCTGTTAACTTTTACCAGTTTAACAGACATGATTAATAGACTATTGATTGTCCTCCATGATCGTGGTGATGCTGCCTCATACGAGTTAATGCCTGTGTCCTTTTAAACAGAGCAGTGTACTAGCAAAGAGTGTAGTGCAGTACAGACCAATGTAAAAGCCCAAAAGCACTGTTCAGATAGGAGCCCAAATGCTTTTAAAACTAAATAAGTTACGACGTAGAAAAGAAGCCCGTAAAAATGTGACTAAACGCAAAAAAGCATGTCTTGAAGTCCAAAAAAAAAAAAAAAAAAAAGACAATATGCAAAGAAACAGTATGATTCTTGTTTGCAGTTTAGACAAAACAAAATTCAAGCTGTGAACAAAAAGTACAAAGAAAATGCTGGTTTAAGAAATAGCAAAATAGCCAGCCTTAAACACAAATATAGAAATGTACAATTTTAAGTAAAAATCAACGAATATATGCACAATAAGTACAGGACAGATGATGTGTTTCAGGAAAAAAAGAAGTCACAGATGGTCAAAAGATACCATACACAAGATCAGTACCAGAACACAAAGAGGGAGTATATGGTGAGGAGGTATAATAAAGATATTTCCTTCCATAATAAAATGAAACAGTATGTGATAGGGAGGTATAGAACAGATCCAAACGTTCAAAATAAAATGAAACCGTACGTTGTCACGAGGTATAGAACAGACTGAGTTCCAGACTAAAATGAAAGCACATACAGTGCCCTCCACAATTATTGGCACCCCTGTTTAAGATGTGGTCGTGGACTTCTAAAAATTCTCCTTTTTTTTTTAAACAACATAGAACCCAAATGCAAAAAAAGAGAAAAATCCAACCTTTCATTTAAGTACATTACTTTGGTGGTAAAAAAAAATTATACATTTAGAAAAAAAAAAACTTGAAATCATGTGTCCCACAATTATTGGCACCCCTAACAATTCCTATGAAAAATTTAATTGTTTTTTTTTTAAATATATTTTTCTGTAGTTGCTAAGGTTGGTCAGGGTATCTAGGGACTTTTAATTAGTAATTCATGATTTCCTGTTTCCCTGGGGTATAAATATGACGTGACACAGAGGCCTAATTCTCTTACCCATTTGTCAACATGGCAAAGACAAGAGAACACACCATTCAAGTAAGGCAGATGTGTGTCGACCTTCATAAGTCAGGCAATGGCTACAAGAAAATAGCCGGCTCTCAGTAAAGAGGACAGGGCGTTGCTTGCTCCGTGTTTGACAAACCCCGTAGATTGTCCACACAACACTGCACATTTTTGCTACCAACAAAGAAGTGCAAAAACACAACACTGCCATTGTAAATGCACTGCATCCTGACATCATAAATGTGGAAGCTGAAGACTTTATAAAAGACCCACGAACAGGAGTGATGAAAAAACAGGGTAAACCTGTAAAAGGCAGAAAACAGGATTTACCTGATGTCATCCAAGTGGCAGCTGGAGTACGTGTAATGGTAATGAGAAATCTGGACGTGGAGGACGGACTCGCTAATGGCAGTTTTGAAACAATTGCCAAAATTGTCAGTGAAATAAAACAGTGTGATGGCAGTAAAGATGATCGGACTTGAACTGGACAATCCCAGTGCTGGTCAGAAACACCGCAAGAGGCTGCACGGTGAACAGGATAATCTCGTTTATGTTGAGCGCTTTGAAGAAAGAATCAGCAAAGAGTGGTCAGACGGCAATTCCCGGTAAGGTTAGCCTGTGCCTGCACTGCTCACAAAGTTCAGGGGATGACGATGCAGTCTGCTGTTGTTTCGTTAAAGCGTTTTTTTTTGGACCAGGAATGGCCTATGTTGCTCTTAGCAGAACAACTTCACTTGATGGACTGCATATAACAGACTTTGATGAAAAGAAAATACATGCAGATCCAAAAATAACTGAGTCACTTCAATTCAGTGGTGTTATGCCACTTTTAGAGCATGTCCAGCTCACAACACATGACCAGAGTATTAAAATAGTCCATCACAATGTACAAGCACTGTCGTCTCACATCGAGGATGTCCGATCAGACCACAAAATGTTTCTTGCCGATATTCTGTGCATAACAGAAAGTCACTTGTCTGGCTCATTAATTCCACCAAATCTACAGCTGAAAGGGTACACTATGTTTACCCACAGCAGACACGTCTCCTACACAACATATATGGAGACGGCAAAAAAAGAAAGAGGTGGTGGAGTTGCTTTATACTGTAAAGAAATGATTCAAGCCCAGGACAGACAGTACATACATAATGTGACTGATCTTGAGTTCCTCCTTATCAAGATCGATGCTCCAGTAACAGCGACAGTTGTGACTTTATACCGTCCACCAAATTACAGTTTCTCACTTCTTGCCCAATCTTTAATGTTTGCTTGAAGCTTTTGAGATAATGAAACGCTGGCCAGTCTACTAATAAGTACTGGAAAGAATCCGATACTGGAGCCATTTAATCCAAAAGGTTATGTACAAGTTATTTCAGCTGCGACTACAGACAACTGCACACTCCTTGATCATGTTTACACATCACCATCCAATGTCTGTGCTGAATCAGGAGTGTTGCAAACGTTCTTCAGCTACCACAATGCAGTGTCTTGTGTTTTGCACATCTAATCTTCTTAAAAACTTTGTTGGTTATATCGTTGGTTCTATTGACAGTTGTTTAGTCTGTGCGCTACTAAGCGGCCTTTTTCAAGCTAGTAGTGTCAGGCCTTTAATTTATGGTCCCCTGGTGGTCTAGTGGTTAAGCTGCAGCGCTCCCACCGCTGCGACCCGGGTTCGATTCCCGGTCAGGGAACCATCCCCAGCCACTTTCAGTGCCAGTCCCAAGCCCGGATAAATTGGGGAGGGTTGCGTTAGGAAGGGCATCCAGCATAAAACATGTGCCAAATCAAAACGTGCGGAGGATCCGCTGTGGCGACCGCTAACGGGAGAAGCCGAAAGAAAGTTAGTGTCAGGCCTTTAATTTATATCTCTAAAATGCACTTGTAACACTAACACTGTACAATGAATGATAAATGAATTTATACTCAAGAGTTCACAGGTAAATTAGGTTCAACTCTAGGAGGATAGAATAACACTGAGCCATAAATATAACAGCCAGCACTTTAATTGTGATTTCAGAAAATAAACAATTTCCACAATTCGAACACTTTGTCTGAACTTAATACCACAATAAAGTGAGAGAAAGGGCTTGATATTGAGCTCAAGATAGAATAAAGATAAAATAAAAAGTCCCAAAGTCTCTTGTATCCTGTGGGTGGGTATATTTATTTATATATATATATATACATACACACACACACACACACACACGCATTATACATTATACACACACATATATATATCAGAATCAGAATCAGAATCAGGTTTATTGGCCAAGTGTGTTGACACTGGTTCCAGCTGTTTGTTACTCTCAAAAGTACAGACATAAATAAAAAAAACCTATACATGACAAAACAGACACAACAAGACAAAAAACAGACTATACAAGACAATACAGACATACAGACAATATGAGACCATATAGACAGTGTGGGTAATAAATAGGGGTACAGACCAGTAATGTACATAAAGTGTGGGAGTGCATGGTAGTGCAAATGACAGTATTGTGTGCCAGGTATGATGAGAGAGTTTACTGTAAAACTTTGTACAGTATATAGAAGCAATAGTGTGTGTAACATATACAGATAATGTGATGAGTGAGAGTTCTGTGCAGTATTTATAGATATGAGCAGGGAATATAATTATGGTCAGTTGTTAGTGAGGGTGATTGCTTGGGGAAAGAAACTGTTCCTGTGCCTGGCAGTCTTAGTGAACAGAGTTCTGTAGCGCCTGCCAGAAGGGAGGAGCTGAAAGATGTTGTGTCCAGGGTGTGAAGGGTCATTAATGATTTTTCCTGCCCGGTTTCTGGTTCTTCTATGGTACAAGTCCTGGAGAGTGGGCAGAGGGGCACCAATGATTTTTTCAGCTGTTTTAACAGTTTTCTGCAGTCTGTTTCTGTCCTGTTTTGTTGCGGCTCCGAACCAGATGGTGATTGATGAGCACAGGACAGATTCAATGACTGCAGTGTAGAACTGTATCAACAGCTCCTGTGGCAGACTGTACTTCCTTAATTGCCTTAGAAAGTACATCCTCTGCTGGGCCTTTTTCAGAATCGAGTTTATGTTTGATTCCCATTTCAGGTCTTGGGAAATGGTAGTGCCCAGAAACTTGAAGTTCTCCACAGGTGACACAGGAATGTTGGATATTGTGAGGGGGAGTAGTGTTGAAGGATGTTTCCTAAAGTCCACTATCATCTCCACAGTTTTGAGTGTGTTTAGCTCAAGGTTGTTCTGACTGCACCATAGCACCAGCTGCTTCACCTCCTGCTTATATGCAGACTCGTCACCATCTTGGATTAGTCCAATGAGCGTGGTGTCATCTGCAAATTTTAGGAGTTTGACAGTTGGGTCACTTGATATGCAGTCATTCGTATAAAGGGAGAATAGCAGTGGGGAAAGGACACACCCCTGAGGAGCACCAGTGCTGACTGTCCGAATACCGGAGGTAACACCTCCCAGTCTCACCTGTTGTTTCCTGCCTGTCAGGAAGCTGGTGATCCATTGACAGATGGCAGGGGGTATAGTAAGGTTTAGGAGTTTGGAGTGGAGGATTCCCGGAATTATTGTATTGAAAGCCGAACTAAAGTCAACAAACAAAATCCGGGCATATGTTCCTGGGCAGTCAAGGTGTTGCAGAATGTAGTTTAGCCCCATGTTGACTGCGTCATCCACCGATCTGTTTGCTCGGTATGCAAACTGTAGGGGATCCAGCAGCTGTTCTGTCACCTTCTTTAGATGGGCCAATACCAGCTTTTCAAAAGTCTTCATGACGACAGATGTCAGAGCGACAGGCCTGTAGTCATTCAGTCCAGTAATGGAGGCTTTCTTGGGGACTGGGATGATTGTGGAGAGTTTAAAGCAGGAGGGGACCTCACACAACTCCAGTGATCTGTTGAAGAGAGAGGTGAAAATGGGAGCCAGTTGGTCAGCACATGCTTTGAGACAGGAGGGGGAGACACCGTCTGGGCCGGGAGCCTTCCTTGTCTTCTGTCTCTGAAAGAGCCGATACACATCCTTTTGTGTGTGTGTGTATATATATATATATATATATATATATATATATATATATATATATATATATATTAGTCCTCAGATATCCATGTGTGTAAATATAGTTCTCAAACGTGAATGGTGTAAAGACTTTTTTGTTCATTTTTTCTACCTGGGTAGTGTGTACAGAGTGTGTGAGATCACAGCTTAGCTGTTATATCCCGTGTATCCACAAGGGGGGTGTGGGTTCATTCCCCATGTGTAGATCAAAAGGCTCTGGCTCACCAATCAGAAGTACACTGGCGATCCAAATTAAAGAACAATTTATAAACAATTGAACAATTCTGAAATAATGTCATCTTCACTGCTCAACAGTTGAAGAAGTTTTTGTCCTGTCTATACCATGCTACCAGAACACCTTTTCCACAAAATAACTAAGGCATTAAAAAAAATATACATTATTTTGCAGAAAACACTGATCAAAATTAGAGAACAACAATGACTGTAGCATGGAAAAAGATTACAACAAAATTTTTTGAAGGTTACAACAGTCAGCAATTAGTAGAAATGACTTCAGCACATCTGCGGCCACAGGACAGCACTAGTCTCTCACACTGCTCTGGTGTGATTTTGGTCCACTCTTCTTCCAGTCTCCTCCACAGTTCGGTGACTGTAGTGGGCTTTTTGGCCATAACTTTGTCACCATGGATTTTCCAGAGGTTCTCTGTTGGGTTGAGATCAGGACTCTGGGCAGGCCATGTCATTATTTCAATGTTTTCAGTTTCAAGGGACTGCTTTACCTGTTTTGCTGTGTGACATGGAGCGTTGTCCTGCATGAACACTGCGGGCTGATTGGGTGATGAAGGCAGGGAAGGAACCATATGTTGTTGAAGAAGGTTCTGATAAACATTTGCATTCACTCTGCCATGTAGCTGTATAAGAGGCCCAACTTCTGCTGCAGAAAACATGCCCCAAACCATGACACTTCCTCCTCCACTTTTCACTGACTTCTTTATACACTTTGGGTTCAGTCTTTCTCCAGTTTGTCACCGAACATAATGTTTCCCATCGGACCCAAATAAATTGCCTTCATCACTGAACTTTGGACCAGTTCTCCTCTGTCCACACAACATGCTACTCAGCAAAGCTTAGTCTAGCCTTTTGATTCTTTCTGCTAATGAGAGGTTTGGTTACTGCAGAGTGGGCTTTCAGTCCAAATGCTCCTAAACGCCGAGACACTGTATGACGAGACAGATCCTTACTCTGTTCAGCGGTGAACTGGTGAGCAGTTCCAGCTGCATTGTGGAAACGATTGCCCATTGAGATCCTCCAAAGTATCCTGTCCTCTCTTTTATTTGTCTTCCGTGGACAACCAGCCTTCTTGGTGGACTTGAATGAGTTTGTGATGTTGTAAAGATTCAATATTCTTGAAAATCACAGATTTGGAACGAACAACTTGTCTTGCTATGGCTGATAGGGTCATCCCTTTGGCCTTCATCTGGACAACCTGCTGCCGGAGGCTTTCAGTCACTTTAGAACGGCCCACCATCTTGCAGAGTCAGTGAAACTAGAAGGTAGGCTGCCAGTTAAATAGGGGATAACAGATAATCAAGGAAATCAGCACCAGGTGCCAGATTAACACCAATAACTATCTGAAAAAGTATATGAAAGTGTTTTCTAATTTTGATCAGTGTGTTTTCTGCAATATATATATATATATATATATATATATATATATATATATATATATATATATAATATATATATATATATATATATAATATATATATATATATTTATTTTTCTTAAATGCCTTAGTTATTTTGGGGAAAAGGTGTTCTGGTAGCATGGTATAGACAGGACAAAAACTCCTTCAACTGTTGAGCAGTGAAGATGACATTATTTCAGAATTGTTCAATTGTTTATAAATTGTTCTCTAATTTGGATCAGTAATAAATAAATGCACTGGCAGGCTATTCCCAAAATGCCGCCACAACATATTTTACCCATTACACAGTGCCTTTCATTAAAGCCTGTGTAAAGTTCATTAGTTTTAGTGTAGACAGGTGCGGCTTATACATGTTCAAATAAAAAATATTTGTAAAATTCAGTGGGTGCCGCTTATATTTGGGTGCGCTTAATAGTCCGGAAATTACGGTAATCAATTATTATGAATATACCGATTATAATTTAGCACTTCCTTCGGTAATTATTAGTAAATCATCAAAAGGTAACAAAAGTAATAACAGTAATAAGAATAACATTTTTGTTGTTTGGACAAAGTAAATCTTCAGAACGTTATATTACCTTGTTTGTTGTATAGAAACAAAGTGAACCATGCACATTTTACAAAAAAGACTAGTGGTTCCAAACTTTTGACATGTATATTTGTTCCTGTCATATTTTGAACACATTGTTGTAGAGCCCTTGCAAAACTGGTTAAGACAAACCCATTACCTGGGACCAATATTTGGGCTGTGGACAAAAAAACAGCTCACATGTTTGGTAGAGAAGCACGATACCCGTCCGAGATTTCATAATATTATGAGGTGAAACAAAAAATCTGATTATACACAAGAGGTGGAGCTGGAGGTAGCAACATAAAAGATGTTAAGGTTTTCATTGGGAGTAATGAGGATAGACAGAATTAGAAACGAGTTTATTAAAAGGACAGCGCATGTAGGACAGAGTGAGAGAGAGGCCCAGTTGAGATGGTTTGAAAATGGAGGGACATGTGGTATATTGGTAGGAGAATGCTGAGGATGGATACAAAGAGGCAGATGTAGAGGACAGGGGGGTATGGAGACGGATGATCAGCTGTGGCGACCCCAAAAGGGAGCAGCCGAAAGATGATCACCTGTTAGTGGGTGGAATATTATTAGGCAGCAAGTGAAACTTTGAGGAAAAAGTTAATGTGTTAGAAGCAGGGAAAATCAGCAAGCATAAGGATTTGAGCGAGTTTGACAACAGCCGTTTGGGCAGAAAAAGGAGGACCATCGTACATCATACAAAATTATGCCTGGTCAGTGTACATCATTTAAAAAGAATATAGAATATTGTATGGAATTTATATAAAATAGTTATTATTAACATGTTTCCAAAGATTGATGGTTCCTTCAATAATGACTGAACCGGAAACAGTTTCAATTGACATTGAATGCCATAAAAAAAATTATGGACATTGTTGATGTAATGTGGAGAGAGAGAAAAAAAATAAAATAAAAAAAAATAATAAAAACCAGAAGAAAAAAGGCTATCAAATAGAACCCAACAAAGCCTTCCGGCGGGAGACATGGTATGGCGACGTAATTATTTTGGTCTATTTATCGTCCCCAAAATAGAGGGGAAAAGTGTTGATCTTGTGGATTCAGATGGCTGGTTAACATGCAAGGTCAACATTGACCATCTCAAACACCATTATGAGGAGACTCCACGGATACCTCACATGTTAAGGAGGCATCAACAATTTGCCCCCTCTTAGCCACTTAATAAAACCTTCTCTCCTCCTCCACCTTGTAGCATCTGGGTAAGGGTCATTTAGACTTCATGTCCCAGGCATTCCTTTTAACCCTTTACATCTGCGTTTCAATCAAAGGATTAGCACCATGGCTTACACCTTTAATTGAGGGATTTTCCTACCACAGTGTCATACGCCCACTACGGAAGACACAAAGCAGAACAGACCCTTAGCTTTTCTGGTTGACTTCACAGGGACGATTAAACCATAAAACAATCCACTCTCAAAACTCGGCCCTAGTACGTCGAGTATAACACACACACACACACACACACACACACACACACACACACACACACACACACACAGGAGCATTCTTTATCATTTAAATAATAAACAAAATGTTCTGGCAAAGATGAATATGGCTGTTTTTCTTCAGACCAATTCAAAAATCAACAAATATTTTTACGCAGCAAACACACACTGTTTTATATGTTCTGATTTGATTTTATGTTGTAGGTTATTACAGTTAACAAATAACTTAAATCCCTGTTCTGTTGCTGCTTTTCAAGTGAATTTAACCACATGGTCCAGTGTTATTAAATACAGCCTTATGGTGTGTTTGACAAATATGCACACACATAATGTGGTGTATTTTCACTGCTATTGTTGTGAATGGCAGAAAATTAAGTATTTGATGACCATTTTATGTTTTTACTTTTCCATACATTGTTATTTATAAATGTGATCGTTATATAATTGATACACGGTAATAGCTGAAGTAAAAAAGAAAGAGATACACTATAAGGACAAAAGTATTAGGACACCTGACTTTCACATCCATATTTGGTTCTCTACTAAACTGTTAACGCAAATCTGAAGACACACAATTGTATATGACGTGTTTGTATGCAGTAGCATGCAATTTTCTCTGCACTTGAACCAGGAGACCCAAACATGTTCCAGCATGACTATACCCCTGTGAACAAAGCAAACTCCATTAAGATATGATTTGCATTGATTTGAGTGGAAGATCTCCTGCAATAGAGCTCTTACCTCAACCCTATTGAACCCAAGTCCTCTTCACCTCACCTACATCAGTACCTGACTTTACTAAGACCCTTCTGTCTGAATGAGCACAAATCTCCACACAAACAATACATAATCTAGTGGAACATCTTCCCAGAGAGGGAAAGTTATTATAAGAGCAAATGGAGACTAAATGTGGAATGAGATGTTAAAAAAATCACATATAAATATTATGGCCAGGTGTCCACAAACTTTCAGCAATATAGTGTATAGAATAAGCATATTTATATGTGGAATCTTGTTTAATTTGACATCACACTGCATTATTAATTCATCATTTATGGCATGTCTTTTTACTCAACTTCAAACAATCTAATCTTGCTTAAAATTACAATTGAGATATAAGAAGTAATGTGTATAGTAAGTTGTTTATGCATGTTAATGCATGCAGAGCTCTGTATTAGTATTTGTACATTTACTGCATGTATTTAAACATTCTTAAGGGAACAAGTTGGTGTGGTGGGGAGTGGCTGGACCTGGGAGAGTTTTTCTCTGTGTATGTGTGAGTTTATTTGAATTGTTTTGTCTATTTTGCTTTATGTACAGTAGTTTCTGTCTATTTGTTAAGGACCCCCTTGAGAACTAGATGGTTCATCTCAAGTGGTTTATCCTTTCAATCAACTTAGAGAAATATGAGCAAAATTAATCACCTTTTTGAATGAAAATAAAAGTGCATTGCTGTGAAAAACGTGGGGGACGGCCTGAAGTGCTTGGGTTGAGGCTAAAATCATAGATCTTAGGACTAAATGAAATACATTGGCTAATAAAACAGATTCTGTCATAGAAGGTGTTTTATTTTGGTAACTGTTTCCACATAAATAGCTCTGAGCTCTTTCCTGTTTGCAGTGGTGATGGACAGGTTGAAGGACGAGGTCAGACAGGAATCTCTGTGGACTATGATGTTTGTGGAGGATATTGTGATTTGTGGTGAGAGTAGGGAGCAGGTGAAGAAGAGCCTGGAGAGGTGGAGGTGCACACTGGAGAAAAGGGGAATGAAAGTCAGTAGGAGTAAGACAGAGTACATGTGTGTGAATGAAAGGAAGGGCAGTGGAGTAGTGTGGTTACAGGGAAAAGAGGTGGAGAAGGTGGTGGAGATATATATATTAGTATTAAGATGGGCCTTATACTAGTTCTCTAAACACACATTCCTATGTTATCTGTGCAGTGTCTATAGGATCTTTACGATGTGAGTATGTAAGGTACACGGAATGTCTTTGTCTGGACTCACACATCTCTGGTTACTGTGTCTTCTTACCCAATCAGAATCAGTTTTGGCTCAGGGGTTTTCCAGAGTCTACTGTGTATATACAGTGAGGAAAATAAGTATTTGAACACCCTGCTATTTTGCAAGTTCTCCCACTTAGAAATCATGGAGGGGTCTGAAATTGTCATCGTAGGTGCATGTCCACTGTGAGAGACATAATCTAAAAAAAAATCCAGAAATCACAATGTATGATTTTTAAACTATTTATTTGTATGATACAGCTGCAAATAAGTATTTGAACACCTGTCTATCAGCTAGATAGACCAAGACCAAAGAGCTGTCCAAAGACACTAGAGACAAAAGTGTACACCTATGGAAAGGGCTACGGGGAAATTGCCAAGCAGCTTGGTGAAAAAAGGTCCACTGTTGGAGCAATCATTAGAAAATGGAAGAAGCTAAACATGACTGTCAATCTCCCTCGGACTGGGGCTCCATGCAAGATCTCACCTCGTAGGGTCTCAATGATCCTAAGGAAGGTGAGAATTCAGCCCAGAACTACACGGGAGGAGCTGGTCAATGACCTGAAAAGAGCTGGGACCACCGTTTTCAAGGCTACTGTTGGTAATACACTAACGTCATGGTTTGAAATCATGCATGGCATGGAAGGTTCCCCTGCTTAAACCAGCACATGTCCAGGCACGTCTTAAGTTTGCCAATGACCATTTGGATGATCAAGGGAGTCATGGGAGAAAGTCATGTGGTCAGATGAGACCAAAATAGAACTTTTGGGTCATAATTCCACTAAACGTGTTTGGAGGAAGAATAATGATGAGTACCATCCCAAGAACACCATCCCTACTGTGAAGCATGGGGGTGGTAGCATCATGCTTTGGGGGTGTTTTTCTGCACATGGGACAGGGCGACTGCACTGTATTAAGGAGAGGATGACCGGGGCCATGTATTGCGAGATTTTGGGGAACAACCTCCTTCCCTCAGTTAGAGCATTGAAGATGGGTCGAGGCTGGGTCTTCCAACATGACAATGACCCGAAGCACACAGCCAGGATAACCAAGGAGTGGCTCTGTAAGAAGCATATCAAGGTTCTGGCATGGTCTAGCCAGTCTCCAGACCTAAACCCAATAGAGAATCTTTGGAGGGAGCTCAAACCCTGTGTTTCTCAGCGACAGGCCAGAAACCTGACTGATCCAGAGAAGATCTGTGTGGAGGAGTGGGCCAAAATCCCTCCTGCAGTGTGTGCAAACCTGGTGAAAAACTACAGGAAACGTTTGACCTCTGTAATTGCAAACAAAGGCTACTGTACCAAATATTAACATTGACTTTCTCAGGTGTTCAAATACTTATTTGCAGCTGTATCATACAAATAAATAGTTTTAAAATCATACATTGTGATTTCTGGATTTTTTTTTTTAGATTATGTCTCTCACAGTGCACATGCACCTACGATGACATTTTTAGACCCTTCCATGATTTCTAGTTGGAGAACTTGCAAAATAGCAGAGGGATCACATGGGAAACCTCTCCAAGATTCCAAAAATTATTTTTTTAAGGCATGATAAAAATCTAACAATATTTAATATATAAAAAATAAAAATAAAATAATACATGAATAAATAGATAGAAATCAACACTGATTTATTATTAATTAATTTATGTATGTATGTATTTATTTTTTTTTTTTTTTTATTAACTTCTGAAAGCTGCTTACTGTTACATCTTACTGAATACATTACACTTTTTAACAGCAGCTATCATAGCATAGCAGATGATCATTGTACAACGGTACACATTTTTTCTCTCTGATCTTTTTAGTTTTAATGGGAGCTCTAAAAGTCTAAAGTATAACAGAAAGTTGATTGCGGACATTCAGTTGCAGAGTTGAGGTCTGTGAGGTCAGAGGGATATCCAATTAATATAGATAACCCATGCTGCTGTAGTTGATGTGAATGTACATTTAACACGGTAACGTGGCAAAGTATTTACACTATGACCGACTGCAGATTTTAAAGGAGATACAGTAATGATCTGAAATAACCTCAGGCTGTGAAATTATGACGATATTTTTAATATTCAATCAAAATATCAGTTTTAAATTAAGATTGTGTCACCACTATGAGTGGGTCCTATAGCATTCTGATTAATTCCTACTGAATCTAAAATGGACACAACTGCTGCTTTTGAAGAGTCTCCCTAAATATCAAAATAAATATTAAAGTCATATTAGTATTAATGCTTTGTATAAAGATGTAGAAGCGAGATTTGTGATGAAATCAGCACATTCTAAAAGAAAATCAGAGTAGGGTCCCTGGGGGTCTAATAAATAATAACTAATGGAATTGACTGACCAGACTTGTTTCTGGAAGCTGCATTTGTTATGTTGGTGTAAAAAACAAAAAAAAAATTTGTTTATTTATATATATATATATATTTTTTGTGATGCTAAGATTATTATTATAAATAACTTGACTCTGCCTCTGCCATTTGGACAGGGCTTGTCTTTGTTTGTCTGCTCCCTGGCTTTGGCTCTGGATAGTCACTGGTTAACAAATCCTGTTTTGAGACTATGACTTATCTTAGAGAACCTGTGCTTGCTTAGAAACAACAACTTTCAGGGTAAGAGGTAGGTGTACATGAAGACTCTTCTCTGTTCTGCCACCAAGGTGGTGGAATTAACTTCCCCTAGATGTCTGAACAGCTGTCAGTCACTGCCCAACTTCAAACGATGGGTAACAATCTTTCCTCTTCCTGAAACACTTGCACTTTTTCATTGTTTTCTCATATAAAAAAAAGTGCTAAAAATTCTGTCAACAGAGTTTTAGGCTGATGGTATCCTAAGTCTGTAATCTCATGAACCAGTGTTGATTTATTCACAGGTAAAGAGATTCAAAGCACTTTTGTACGTCGCTCTGGATAAGGGCATCTGCTGAATGCAATAAATATAAATGTAAGCTGAACTGCGATGTCCAACACTCTGACCTGAATCTTGATCTACTCACCCTGCTAAAAGTGCTCTGAGTCTCCATCAAGGAATAAATCAACAAAGATTCAGTAAATTGCAAACTTACAATACCATCAGTCTTAAACTCTGTTCCTCTGGAGGAAAAAAAAGTGGAACACATGAAAATGTAAAACACTTCATATCTAACAGAAAGTAATTAAATAGTGGCCTACAGTGATCTTGGTAATGAGGGTCACTCTGATTCTCTGCTTTCTATGATTTACACTGTGGAACATTTCATTGCCTTCATGGCTGAGTGCTGGGATGTGATGGTGGATTAATCTGGGAAAAGTGAATCGAGGGAACATGTGTGAGGAGGAGGAATGGACTGAGCAGAATAAAAACAAAATAAAGAACACACTAGAAGATAATAAGCCTTTAAGATAAAACTTTATTTGTAGGGAAATTTCCAAAAAGTGGTGTAGAAAGAAAGAAAGAAAGAAAAAAAGAAAGAAAGAAGAGTAAATAAAACTCCATTTATATTTCTTCTATATTTTAGATAAAATGATTGCAGTTTTATGGGATGGGTGTTTTTGTAGGAAATATTATATAATACATCATATACATATAATACATATAATCCAGGTGTGTGTGTGTGTGTGTGTGTGTGTGTGTGTGTGTGTGTGAGAGTATGTGTGTGTGTGTGTGTGAGTATGTGTGTGTGTGTGTGTGTGAGTATGTGTGTGAGTATGTGTATGTGTATGCAGGCACTAAAGATGGCACTGATCCCATACTGGGTTGATCACCTGATACTAGTAAGAAATAGAGATCAGATCAGAGAAAAAATAAAAAATGGATTGCGTCTGATCCTGTAGCATAAAGATAGTGATTTGGACATGTGATTTGGACTCCTTCTGCTCTGGGCTTTTTCAAATCAACTCCTCAGATCCTGTAGATTAACGTGTTCTCGGTTTGCAGACATGGAAATGCAGGAACACTGGAGTCTTTACACACAATTGTTCATCACCAGTAAAATCTACAAGAGAAAGAAGTGAATCAGTAACAGAAAACTAGAAGGAGGTGTTTGATGATCAGCAGCAGGTAATTATCTCTGCTTCAAGGAAACCAGGATTTGATTCCAGTGTATCATTTGTCCTTCAACATTTCTTCATGCTTATATAATATCTTTGGTAGAACATTTAGTGAGAACAAATGAGAAGGTGCAGAAGATGGAAGAGGAACATGAGCAGATATTTGCATCACATCACTGCACTGCACTACAGCACTCCCAGGCTGTAGAGTTTTTGCTGCTTTTAATAAAGATCACCCGCTGTGGAGCTTCTCTCTTGTTCTACATGGATATTAAAGTGCAGAATTTAAGAACAAGCTGAGGGGAATTTGATAGAAGACACGGTGTGGAGGTGGAGAGATAAAAGGACTGTCCGAGTGAGGAAACCAGCTGCTTACAGGAAATCCAATATTATATAAGATAATAAAAGATGATCATCATCTAATAAATAACGCTAATGTGCTGAATAACGCTAATGTAGTAAATAACGCTGATGTAGTAAATAACACTAATGTATTAAATGACACTAATTTGCTAAATAACGCTAATGTAGTAAATAACACTGATGTAGTAAATAACACTAATGTATTAAATGACACTAATTTGCTAAATAACGCTAATGTAGTAAATAACACTGATGTAGTAAATAACACTAATGTATTAAATGACACTAATTTGCTAAATAACGCTAATGTGCTGAATAACGCTAATGTAGTAAATAACGCTGATGTAGTAAATAACACTAATGTATTAAATGACACTAATTTGCTAAATAACGCTAATGTAGAAAATAACACTGATGTAGTAAATAACACTAATGTATTAAATGACACTAATTTGCTAAATAACGCTAATGTGCTAAATAACGCTAATGTAGTAAATAACGCTGATGTAGTAAATAACTACATTGCTAAATAACTCTAATGTAGTAAATAACGCTAATGTAGTAAATAACACTAATGTAGTAAATAACGGTAATGTAGTAAATAACTAATGTATAAATAACGCTGACGTAGTAAATAACGCTAATGTAGTAAAAAACGCTGATGTAGTTAAAAAACGCTAATGTAGTAAATAACGCTAATGTAGTAAATAACACTAATGTAGTAAATAACGCTGACGTAGTAAATAACGCTAATGTAGTAAAAAACGCTAATGTAGTAAATAACACTAATGTAGTAAATAACATTAATGTAGTAAATAACACTGATGTAGTAAATAACACTGATGTAGTAAATAACACTAATCATTACATCAGTTTCAGTGTTTATATAAAACAGATTATTACTTACTTCAGTGTCTGTAGTTTGTAACGTTCATCATCCTTCAGATCAGAGAGACACTTCACTCCTGAGTCTCCTACTTTATTCCCAGACAGACTCAGTTCTCTCAGGTGTGAGGGGTTTGATCTCAGAGCTGAAGCGAGAGCAGCACAGCCTTCATCTGATACTCCACAATCCATCAACCTGCAGATACACAATGACACACACTTCACTTTCTCAGTTTCTACACATTGCACATCCTGTGTGTTCTTTCCACTAGAAAGAGAGAGAGAGAGAGAGAGAGAGAGAGAGAGAGAGAGAGAGAAAGAGAGAAAAAGTACGGTGGCCGAGAAGTGCAAAAACACAAACAAATCAGAAAACAAATTAACAAATTAGAAAACACAAACAAATGCAAAAACAAAAATAACAAATTCAAAAACACAAGGAGGATTCAGACAAATTGGAAAAGAGAGGTATAGTTTGTGAATGAAACACTTTCTGATCAGTAAACGAGACACCTGTCATTCAAAATATACAAGAAGTATGAAATCTTATAACTTTTTTCTTGTACATGTGTAAAGTTCTCCATTTACTTTGAACTATTTTTTATTTTAATTAGTGCACCTTTAAATATAATGCAGCAAGGAGAAACTGGAATGAATTTAAAGCTACTTTGAGGAAGGAAATTCATATGCAGTGATGTTGGAGATGCTGCAGTATATCATCACATAAGGATTAGTTTCTACACTTTTACACAGACGTTCCTCCACAAACTTTCTCCTGCTGCAGACTGTTACTTCAGACACTTTATGGTCTGATATCCATAACTGGCTTTACCCAAAGGTTCCCCATCTAAGAACTTTCACTGTGAAGAACATTATCTTTGGACTTGTAATAAACAATAACAAAGACGACTTTCTTGTTTATAATATACTTCTGATGGGAAAAGTTTTTTTACACAAATCGAAGTACTTGAAAGTGAAACTAACATTTTTTTGCGTTTTTTAATGAGTTTGATTCTTTCACAAAATCCCTTAAAGTGATTGAAAAAATTAAATGAATGATGGATGGAGGAGAGACTTTGTCAGGGAGCACCCTGCGTCTTCACCCGTGCATGCTCCGCCCACACGGAGCTCCTCGCCTGATTACTAATCCGTCACACCTAACTTCCATTCCCACGCACACATATAAACCACTCACTCACACACACTTTGTCCGTTATTGTTTTCCACGTTCAGGGCTGACCCGGAGGGAGATGCACAGCCGCCTGGCCGCCGGTAAATGCCTGTATTGTGAAAAGCCGGGTCACTCCATCGCCAGATGCCCCACACGCCCTGCTCGCACCGCGGTGAGAACCGTGAAGTTCCCCTCTGACGTTTAACCATTGTGTAAGCTCACCGTAATGCTGCTAACCCCTGCTCTCTCCATCTCGGTGCGGGCTCTGGCCGACTCCGGCTCCGCACAAAACTTCATCTCTCCCCCGAGAGAGAGGCTCCCAGGATTTAGCTGTCCAGACCATCCAGGGACGTCCACTGGGCCGGGGCTGGGTGAAGTATTGTGCACAGGTCGTGAAGCTGCGAGTCGGATTATTCCACCAGGAGGAGACCCGGTTCATGGTGCTTAAGGACTCCACGCTAAGTGTGATCCTGGGAAGACCCTGGCTTGTGACATCCTGGAGTGGAGTCCCCACTGCAAGAAGCACTGCCTCTCCCGGCTCCCGTACAGGATCACAAGAGCCTTGACAGGACCTGCTCCCCGGGGCGAAGCTGCCCAAAGGCCGGATCTATCCCCTGTCTGTCCCTAAACACTGAGCAATGGAGGAGTATGTCCAGCAGGCTCTCCGACAGGGGTTCTTTGCCCCGTCTACCTCCCTGGCGGCGTCAAGTTTTTTATTCGTGGGGAAAAAGGACAGGGGCCTCCATCCCTGCATTGACTACCGGCAGCTGAACGCCCAGATCGCTCCTCTCCCTTACCCCCTCCCACTAGTTTCAGCGGCCCTGGAGGACCTAAGGAAGGCTCAGGTGTTCACTACAATCTGGTGCGCATCAGAAAGGGGGACGAGTGGAAAACCACCTTCATCACACCATCTGGGCACTATGAGAACCGGGTCATGCCGTACGGCCTCTCCATCTTTCCGGCAGTCTTCCAGGGGTTCATGAACGAGGTGCTCCGGCCTTACCTCCAGAAGTTCGTCATGGTCTACATTGACGACAACCCTCATCTCACGAAGACTGGAGGAACACCACGGCCACATGCGTGATGTTCTCGGAGCACTCTGTTTGCACCATCTATACCTGAACCTCTTAAAGTGTAAGTTCCAACGCCCTCAGATCCATTTCCTGGGTTACGTGATCAGCGCACACGGGATACAGATGGACGAGGGGAAAGTGAAACCTGTGCGGGACTGGCCCGTCCCAGAGACCATCAAAGAGCTCCAACGCTTCCTGGGCTTCGCTAACTTCTACCGCCGGTTCATCCAGGGCTAGAGCTGGGTCACCGCTCCCCTCACTTCACTCCTCAGGGAAAAGGCATTAACCCTGAAGTGGACCCAGGAGGCTCAGGAGGGCTTCCACGAGCTCCGCCGGCGCTTCTGTCTCGCTTCCGTGTTGCGCCACCCTGATCCCAGGAGGCCGTTCGTGGTCGAGGTCGATGCCTCCTTAACCAGCGTAGGGGCTGCTCTCTCCCAGCGGTCGGGCACCCCTCCCCAGCTCTACCCGTGCGCTTTCTACTCACACAAGCTCTCCACGGCCGAACAGAATTATGACATCGGCAACCGGGAGCTCCTGGCAATAAAGCTCGCCCTGGCAGAGTGGAGACACTGGCTGGAGGGAGCGGAACACTCGTTCACCATAATCACAGACCACAAAAACCTCCAGTACCTACAGGAGCCCCGGAGACTAAACCCCAGGCAGGCTCGCTGGACTCTTTTCTTTACCCGGTTCCGGTTCCATGTCACCTACCGAGCCGGGGCACTGAATGGAAAGGCCGACGCCCTCTCCCGAGTGTTCGGGCCAGAAGAACCCAGCGATCCAGACCCCATCCTTCCACCTGCACTCATCGTGGGGCCCATTGTCTGAGAGATCGACGAGGAGATCCGCACGGCCTCTCTCCAAGAACTGGGCCCCGAGGGGTGCCCTGAGGCTGGGTACGGGCCACCCGGGCGAGAAACGGATGGTCCAACTCGTCCAGACGCGCAACTGGCGACCCGGAATGACCAAGAAAATCACCCGTTTCGTTCAGGGGTGTGCCACCTGCGCCATGTCCAAGGTCCAATGTCACCTGCCTGTGGGTAAGCTGGTGCCGCTCCCCATCCCTCAGCGCCCCTGGTCCCATTTGGGCATCGACTTTGTGACAGACCTGCCGTGGTCAGAAGGCAACACGTGTATCCTAGTGGTGGTGGATCATTTCTCCAAGGGCTGCCGCTTCATCCCCCTAAAGGGTCTACCTACCGCCCTTGAAACAGCCGAGGCCCTGTTCCACCACGTCTTCCGAACTTTCGGCCTACTGGAGGAGATTGTTTTAGACCGAGGGCCTCAGTTCACTTCACGCATCTGGAGGGCTTCTTTCAGCTTCTGGGGGTATCAGTAAACCTCACTTCCAGCTACCAGTCCAACGGTCAAGCTGAGTAGAAGATCCAGGAGCTGAGCCAGTAGCTGAGGGTCTACTGCAGCCAGGACCAGGGGAATTGGTGTCGTTTCCTGCCGTGGGTGGAATACGCACAGAACTTGCTCCGCCAAGACACCACAGGCCTCACCCCCTTTCAGTGCGTGCTGGGGTTCCAGCCACCCTTGTTCCCCTGGTCGGACGAGCCCAGTAATGTGCCCGCAGTGGACTCCTGGTTCCAGGAGAGCAACCGGGTCTGGGAGTCAGCACACACACAACTGCGTCGGGCGATCCGTAACACTCGCAGACATGCCGATGCTTGTCGTTTGGAGTCCCCGCGTTTCCCGGGGACTGGGTCTGGCTGTCAACGAGAGACCTACGGCTGAGGCTCCCATGCAGCAAGTTAAGCCCCCCCGGTTCATCGGGCCCTTTAGGGTCGCCAGGCGGATCAGCGACATGTTCTACCGGCTGGACTTGCCACCAAGGTACCGCATACACCCAACCTGTCACCTGTCCCTACTAAAGCCTGTGTCTCGTCCGTCTCTTACCCTCCAGGTGGCCCCTTGGCTCCCGTCCAGCCGGAGGTCGTGGATCAGCCAGGCGTCTAAGCAGTATGGGAGGTGTTGGATTCCCGATGGTGCAGGGGTCGCCTTGAGTACTTGGTGGACTGGGAGGGATACAGCTCAGAGGAGCGGTCTTGGGTGGCCAGACAGGACGCGCTGGACCCGGCGCTGCTGGTGGAGTTCCACGCCGCTCACCCGCGGCCCCCGGCGCCCCGGGCTATGGGTTGGCCTCGTCGCAGGGTCAGGGCGTCCAGTGCCGCCCCTTGGGGAGGGGGTGGTGTCAGGGAGCACCCTGCATCTTCACCCACGGAGCTCCTCGCCTGATTACTAATCTGTCACAACTGACTTCCATTCCTACGCACACATATAAACCACTCACTCACACACACACTTTGTCTGTTATTGTTTTCACGCTGTCTGCACCACGCTTATCCGCTGCTACCAGCGCCGCGCTTCCATTAGCGTGGACCCGTGGATTCTTTACACAAACTGCCATTTGCATTATCGGGACTACACAGCTTCGCTGCACGTATTTGTGTGATTCCTGCCTTTTTTCTTCATTAAACGTTGTTTGCGTATACTGGTTCTCCCGCATTACAGACTTGACTTTTAGGTCTCTTTATTGCTGAAAGTTAAAAAACATTTAGAAAAGTTGGAACATTTGATTGAATTTAATTAAATTTTAGTTGCAGAAAGTCGTCATGATCAACATCACAAAGACATACAGTTTTCCAAGCATGACAAGTTACCTATGACAATACAGCACACTGTCCTCCATCAGGAGTATAAAAAGCCAGAACACCAAGCAGCAGCATGCATTCAGCATCATGCAACCTGCCGAACAGCAGGTAATAGAAGACAGCATTAATCACCTCATATACGATCAATTCTATACCCAGTAAAGTTGAGTGTTCTGATTCCTGTACCGTGTTTTTACTGAGTACAATCCCCTGATCAGTGAAAACCAGATAGTGAAAATCCTTATATGGTCCTTTGAACTAGATCACACATCACACACCATCACACTCATCACTGACCATCACACTCACATTACTGAGCATCACACCCACTTTTTAAACCAGGTGATTTATAAGCATGAGCCCCGTCAGACTGGTCGTGGGGGAGGTGTAGCAACCATTTATATTGCCTCTCTTAATGTTAGTCAGAGATTAGGATTCAGTTTTAAATCATTTGAAGTGCTCATTCTTAAAATATTACTTTCAGACATACATAGAAAATTCGCTCTGGTCACCGTGTACAGACCCCCAGGTCCCTACGCAAATTTTCTTCAAGAGTTTGCTTGTTTTTTATCAGACCTCTTGATCAATTTTGATAAAGTGCTGCATGTATAAGATTTTAGTATTCATGTAGATGATGCAAACGATGCCCTAGGACTATAATTTGTGGACTTATTAAACTCTTTTGGGGTTAAACAAAAGAGTTTTTTTAACTCATCGCTCATCGCCTTAACCCCACATTAGACTTGATAATATCCCACGGAGCAGAAGTCACTGATATAGATATTTTACCTCAGAGTGATGACATCACAGACCATTATCTCATACTGTACACACTGCCGGTAGAGCAGATTAGCCGTGTTTCACAAAGTTATCGACCTAGTAGGACTATTGTTCTGACCACTAAGACAGATTCATAAATAACCTGCCTGATTCATCTCAATTTCTCACTAAACCCATAACTGCTAATAATCTTGATGAAATAGTTAACAACATAGACCTTATCTTCACTAGCACATTAGACACTATTGCCCCCATCCGGTTAAAAAAGTTTAGAGAACAAACACCTACACCTTGGTATAATAGTCATACGCATGCCCTCAAGAGAACAGTCCATAATCTGGAGAGAAAATGGAGGAAAACTAAATTGGAAGTATTTAGAATTGCATATAAAGACAGTATGCTCAGCTACAGACAGACGCTAAAAGCTGCTAGAGCTCAACACCTGAGCAAACTCATAGAAAACAACAAAAACAATCCCAGGTTCCTTTTCAGTACAGTAGCTAAATTAACTACAAATCAGGTATCTGACAAAATGTGTTCCATCACAGTTTAGTAGTGAGGACTTTATGAATTTCTTCACTGAAAAAAAGATAACATTAGAAAAACAATTGTGGCGGTCCAACCTCTGACAGCATCTTCTGACATTATCTCGCCTACAACTCCACATCTACAATGTTTTACATGTATAGGACAGGAAGAGCTGTATAATGTTATTACCAAAGCTAAATCAACAACATGTCAGTTAGATCCGATTCCAACTCATCTATTGAAGGAAGTGTTATATACACCTGGTGAGCCTCTTCTCAATATTATTAACTCCTTACTATCGTTAGGTCACGTCCCTAAATCCCTCAAGTTAGCAGTTTTTAAGCCCCTCTAAAAAAACTAATCTGGATCCAAACACACTATCGAATTACAGACCAATTTCAAATCTCTCATTTATGTCTAAGATTTTAGAAAAGATTGTCGCTGCCCAGTTATGTTCCCACTTGCAAGAGAACAATATATTTGAAGAGTTTCAGTCAGGTTTTAGGCCCCATCATAGCACAGAAACTGCCCTAGTTAAAATAACTAATTACCTGTTTTTAGCTTCAGACCAAGGCTTCATCTCGTTGTTGTTTTTACTAGATCTTAGTGCTGCATTCGACACTATAGACCATGATCTCCTCCTAGATCGCTTACAGAATTACATCGGCATTCAGGGACAGGCATTAAGCTGGCTCAAATCCTACCTGTCCAGTCGTTACCATTTCGTAGACTTAAATGGAGAGTTATCCAGGCTAATGCTGGTAAATTATGGCGTGCCGCAAGGTTCAGTTCTAGGACCCCTGCTTTTCATAATATACATGCTTCCCTTAAGAGATATTATTAGAAGGCATGGAATTAGCTTTCATTGTTATGCTGATGATACCCAGCTATATATCTTAACAAAACCAGGCGATACAGTTCAATTAACTCGGATAACTGAGTGTGTTAAAGAAATAAGAGATTGGATGACCCATCATTTTCTACTATTAAATTCTGATAAGATGGAGATTTTGCTCATTTGCTCACCCAAAAATCAGTATACAGAAGCTCCAGAATCTCAACCTGCATTTAGACGGATGTTCTGTAACCACTAGTTCAACAGTAAAAGACCTAGGAGTTATTTTAGACAGCAACTTGTCTTTTAAAAATCACATTAACCAAGTTACAAAAACAGCCTTCTTTCACCTTAGAAATATTTCTAAGTTAAGAAACATGTTATCTATATCTGATGCGGAGAAGCTCGTCCATGCGGTCATGACCCTCAGAATAGATTATTGTAATGCATTACTAGGTGGATGTCCTGCATCATTAATAAGCAAGCTTCAGTTAGTTCAGAATGCGGCAGCAAGAGTTCTTACAAGGTCAAGAAAATATGACCATATAACCCTAATCTTATCATCCCTGCACTGGCTTCCTGTTAAGTTTCGAATAGACTTCAAACTACTACTTCTTACTTATTAAGCACTAAATGGTTTGGCTCCCATGTATCTCTCTAGTCTTTTAACACGCTACAATCTGCCATGCTCCTTGATATCTCAAACCTCTGGGCTTCTAGTAGTTCCTAGAATAGCAAAGTCCACTAAAGGCGGTAGATAATTTTCACATCTAGCTCCTAAACTCTGGAATAGTCTTCCTGACAGTGTTCGGGGCTCAGACACACTCTATCAGTTTAAGTGCAGATTAAAAACATATATTTTCAGCAAAGCCTACACATAACATACGTCACACATCATAACCTTGTGCTCCAGAACATCTGATCACATCACATTATCAACTTCTGCTGTTAATATCATGAACAGCAGCTACGCTAATTTCTCTCCACTGCTTCTCTTTCTCTCCCCATCCTGAGGTTTGGCCAGCTCCAGTCACGTCCCACCTCATTAAGATTATGGACCTTTGAAAAAGTAGATGCCGAACTCGCAAACATCCCGAACCATCTAGAGACGTACCAGTGCCAACTGGATCCCACTACATGTGGAGTTTTGACATTGGACCTCCTGGAGTGTTTAAAGGCTCTGGCATGGAGAAGCTGATGCTGGATCTGTGATGATCACAAATGTTGAGCTCATAAAACTAGGAGCTACTAACCATATAGACTGTTTAAGACTGTAGAAAGAACATTACTCATGTTAGTTCTCACTCTTCAGTGTTCTGTATTGTTGAAGATTTATGATCAAACTGTCACCCAAATGAGGATGGGTTCCCCTTTTGAGTCTGGTTCCTCTCAAGGTTTCTTCCTAATTACATCTAAGGGAATTTTTCCTTGCCACAGTCACCACGGCTGCTCATCAGGGATAAATGCACACCATTCACCTTGACTGTTGATTTCTGTAAAGCTGCTTTGAGACAATGTCTGTTGTGAAAAGTGCTATAGAAATAAATTTGACTTGACTCACATCACTGACCAGGAGAGAGAAATGGAGAAACATGTAAAGTAAAATCTTTGAAATCTGAATGTGGAGTAAAAGAAGCTGAGAGTTTTTCAGCTCCAAACAGTATTTTCAGGTGTTAATCTACTGGAAATACAGATTTAATGCTGCAAGTTTAATTGGACTTTTAAGCTGCAATAAAAGTCACAACAGCTCAATTCTACACTGAGGGATTTTGTAGCTTGTTAGATATTAGATCATCTTCTCTTTCTTCATTATTCTCCCTCGTGACATTCACATTTATATTAAAACTTTGTACATTTATTAGATATTAGAAACTAAAACAATACAAAAGTCAATAAAAAGTCATGATTATAAAAAGAGAAAAATTAAATCAACACTAATTTAAACTAACAAACAAAAGTAAAAAAAATAAATCTATAAACTCCCTCCTCAGAACATTGATGCTGAACCTAAAAGCTCACTAAAAACCTAAAAGTCTCACTATTAGAGAAAGTGTGTTACTGAGGAGCAGGTCATGTTACTCTCAGAGAGATGATCTTACCCCAGTATCTCGAGTTTACAGTGAGGATTCCCCAGTACAGGAGAGAGAAACTTCACTCCTGAGTCTCGTACTTTATTCCTAGACAGATTCAGTTTTCTCAGGTGTGAGGGATTTGATCTCAGAGCTGAAGCGAGAGCAGCACAGCCTTCATCTGATACTCCACAATAGCACAACCTGCAGATACACAATGACACACACTTCACTCTCTCACTTTCTACACATTACACATCCTTTGTGTTTTGAAATGTGTGGTGTGAACAAATGGATGGATGGATGGATGGATGGATGGTAGCAGAAATATGAACAATAGATTGTGTAAATGAGAGAATTCAGATAAATAAACTAAATATTGAAATGGTTTATTCAGTGACAAGAACAAGTCTGTTTCTTTTATGCAGTGTGTGTGTATGTAAATGAGCGACTGTGTGTGTTAGAGAAAGAGAGAGAGAGAGTGTGTGTGTGTGTGTGTGTGTGTGTGTGTGTGTGTGAGTGTGTGTGTGTGTGTGTGTGTGTGTGTGTGTGTGTGTGTGTGTGAGAGAGAGAAAGAGAGAGTGTGTATATGTGTGATTGTGTGTGTGTGTGTGTGTGTGTGTGTGTGTGAGAGAGAGAATTTTTTTTTTCATTTTTACAAAACTTTATTTACATAAATCACATATAAAATTCAGGGTGACATAATAAATAAAATAATAAATACATGAATAATTATGTATAAATATGGTTTCATAATTGAGTAAAACATGAGTGATCAGTTCAGTTCTGGTGTAGAGTTTATTCTCCTTCTGTAACAGAGCACAAAGCATTCTCCCCAACACCACACACATTTAAACCATATCCATATCATTCATCCTTCTGTAAAAATTAAAATCAATTAAAACTTTTGATTTTATCAGCCTCTTTGACATTTTTGTGGCCTCACAGTCAGTGTTCTGTGCAATCTGGTTTTTCCGGATCAGGTATATCGCCATCTTCGCTTGACCGAGGATAAAATTAACCAGTTGGCACCTGAACCTGTATTTCTTAATGTATTTAAAACCAAAAAATAAAACACTGAACAGTAAAATCAACGTAAAAAGACCTTAAAATGCTCCATAGAAACACAAACAGTGACTGCAACCTGGAGCAGTGAATAAAAGCATGAAAAACTGTTTCTCTCTGTGAACAAAAAGGACAGTCAGGTTTAATATCAGGGTTTAAAACAGAAATAAAAGTTCTTACAGAGATTATACCATAATATCAGCATTACAACCCTGAAAACTTCTCCATGAGGTGTCTACCCTCCCACTCAGCTTTTTCTTATTCAAAACCTTAACACACGCTTTGTAGAGCAGCTTCCCCGACACTGACCCAAAGTCCATCTCCCCTTCGCCCCAGCACTCCAGGAGAGGGCGCTTACACCCGTCGAGGTCATGAGCGATGTTCAGCTGGGGAAAGGGTTTATCCTCTGCAGGACCAGCCTCAGTGTGTTGATAGGCCATTAGCTGAGCATGCTCCTCTGATGTTAGTGCAGATCTCCAGCGGTGTAGGAGCTGATGGACAACACGCAGGGACCTCAGTCTCATATGCGCTGCTAGGTCCTCTGCCCTCAACAAGTCTGACCCCGTGATGTTCACAAGCTCCCGGAGCGTCATGATGCCCGAGGAGATTAGAGCTCTGGACAGTGCAGGAACGGTCACACTGGAGATGTCCAGTTGCCCACCGTACACCAGAAGCTCCTCCAGCAACCAGTGTTAGCTTGTGTTAGAGGGACGACGCGGCGAGGTTGTTGATGACCAGCGTTTGCCCCCTGTAGGACATCTTTGGGACCAACTGTCTCGACCTGTTCAGTCTGCCTTTCACATGCTCTACAGAACCTTTCCAGTTTTTATGTAAAAAATCATTGCTCCCCAGGTAGACACCCAAGTATTTAAAACCGCATCTTTTCCATGCTAAGCCTCATGGCATTGAAGGTTGCCCACCTCCCCACTCCCCAACTAAAATGGCTTCGCTTTTACCCCAGTTGACCTTGGCAGAAGATAAAACCTGAATGTCCTTTAAAATGTCAGTTAAAAACTTTGCATCGTCTTGTGTGTTTATCATGAGTACCAAGTCATCTGCGTAAGCTAAGCATATAGAGGCATGAACATGTGGAATGTTAAAACCAGAGGGATGACTCTTTAACTTGTTTAAACGAGGTTCAATCGCCAGAGAGTACAAGATACCAAGAGGGAACAGTCCTGCCTTATCACTCTGTACACTCTAAAAGGAGCATGTAAACCACCATTGACCTTCAGTACACTCTCAATTTCACTGTTCAGCACCTTGATCATGGCTATGAAACCAGGGTTGAACCCAAAGCTTTCCAGCACCTTCCACAAGTATTCATGCTCATGAGAATCAGACCAGTCTTTAAACCCAATAGCCTGGAGACCTGCCAGGCACATAGTACGTCTGGTCATGGTGAATGATCTGCTCCATCACCTTCATCAGTCTCGATGCTAATGCTTTTGACAGCAGCTTGAAGTCAGTGCACAGTAGTGACACTAGGTGCCAGTTCAGGTCAGGTCTCCCTTCTTTGGCAGCAGGGTCAAGACCTCTCTCCTGCAGTTTGACGGGAGCTGATCACCTTTCACACTCTCCCTTAGAACCTCCAGCACGTCCTGCCCTATTACTGCCCAGAATGCCTTAAAGAACTCAACAGGGAGACCATCTATTCCTGGTGCCCGCCCATTCTTCATGCCTTGGAGAGCCTCCTGAAGCTCAGATAGTGACAGCCCCTGTCCAAATCTCTGGCCACTGACTCTGTGAGCTTAGGCAAGTCATTAAGGAAGCCCCCTTCCACCACCTGTGCCCCTGACATCTCGCTGCTATACAGTTTCGAATAGAAGCTGACTGTCTGCTGGTGAATTTCAGAAGGCTCTGATATGAGATCCCCTGATTCTGTTCACACAGCATGCATAAACCTTTTCTGTCCATTCTTTTGCTGTAAACTGAAGAAGAACTTAGAAGGAGCATTCATCTCAGTGACCCTTTTAAAGCGTGAGCGGACCAGCGCCCCCTGTACTGCAGAGTCCAACAGGTCATTCATTTTGGCTTTTTTGCTTTTGAGGGCTTTAATATGCCCTTGATTTCCTGTGGCCTCCAAACTCTGGAGTTCCACTGTCTCTATCTCCAGAGCTTTTAGAAATCTGGCAATGTCTCTTGTGACATTGGAAGTGTACTGTTGACAGAAAATTTTAATTTGTGCCTTTGTCACATCCCACCACTGCTGTAGGGAGTTAAAAGCTGCCTTTTCACATTTAAAACAATTCCATAAGAAAATAAAAGACTCTCTAAGATTAGCATCATCTAAAAGTGTGCTGTTAAAATGCCAGTAGGCGCTCTTAGGTTTAATATTCTTTTTAATGATAATACACTGAACCATACAATGATCTGAGATGCCTACTGGAAAAATAGAGCATCTTGTAAAAAAAAGTTAGTTGATTCTTAAAACAATAAAATTGATCTAATCTCGCCAGGGAGAGCGTGTTGTCTAGGGCGTGAGCCCACATGTACTGTCTCTGTTTCTAATAACATTTTTTCCATATGTCACAGAGATTGTGAGTCTCCACCAACTCCCACAGGCGCTTACGGAAAGCTACATGAGGCTCTGCATGATTTCTGTCCATATTGTCTGATGTACAATTAAAATCACCTTAATCTAAAGATTTCCTGATCTGTAAAAGCTCTTTCCTTTCTTCAGTGCTTTAAATCGTTGACAAACTGTTTGTGGTTTGGGAAAAACTCCTCGACTAATACGTTCTTTTGCCACTGGGTGGTTCTTAAAAACTCTTTAATGTCCTCAGTGCTATATAATACATTTAACGGTTCCTCCTGAGAGTCTAGATTAAAGACTAAATCAGACATTGCGTCTTTATTGTCTGATTCGGGTTCATCTACCTTCACATCTTGTCCCCCTACCTCGCTTCTTCCTTTTAGTCGGCACCTTAAACTAGGGCTCGTCGTCCATCTCCGCATCTCCCCGTCCCCTTGTACTGGTGTAGTGACTGGTGTCTCCTGGTGACAGCTCTGCACCCCTGTGCCTGCCTCTGTCAGCGCAGGCAGCTCCAGCACTGCTTCCACTATAAATTTTTCGGTTTCACAAGGCCTCTCCAGGTCCAGTTCAGCCGAGCAGGGCCTTTCTGGGCCTGGTTCAGCCGAGCAAAGCTTCTCCCGTGCTGAAGCCGCAGGAGGAACGACTCCAGCAGGTTCAGCTGCTCCTTGCCCCCGTCCCTTGGAGACACCGGGGTCACTCTGTCTTTCAGGACAGGCGCGTACAAGATGCCCTAACTGACCACATTTAAAACATTTTATTTCTGAATTGGTAGAGACAAAGATGTTGTAGTCAAACCCATCAATCCTGAACTTAAAGACTACGTTTAGTTCCTCAACATTTTTATTCAGAACCATAAACACAATCCGCCTAAAAGACACCAAGTTAGTTAGTCACTTTCTCAATACTGTTCAGAAAAACAACTATAGCACTGTTCATACGGGAGGCAGAGACAATATTCTCATGTCCCACCACATTACCAACACACATTCTTCTACACTCGCCCCGCACACCACCTGCACACCGTGCCGGTGAGTCAAACTTTCCAACCAACCTCGCGCTCGAAGACGCCATGCTAAACACTCACTCACACACACTCTCACTCACACACCCGCACGTGAGTGCGTGTACAGGCACGTTGGTACACACACACACACACACACACACACACACACACACACAAAATTGTTCCTAGATGTTTAAAAGAATGATTTGCAAAAAATCGCCGAAAAAAAAGTGACCGGACGCCACGCTCACCATTCCCACGCGCATGCGCAGAGGAAGAGAGAGCGAGAGAGAGAGAGAGAGCGAGGGAGGGAGGGATAGAGGGGAGGGGGAAGAGGTAGGGAGGGGGAAGAGGGAGGAGAGAGACAGAAAGGGATGGAGGAGAGAGAAGGATAGAGGGAGGGAGAGAGAGAGAGAGAGAGATAGAGAGAGAGGGGGGGGGGGTGGAGGAGAGACTTGACTTTTAGTTCTCTTTATTGCTAAAAGTTAAAAAAACATTTTGAAAAGTTGGAACATTTGATTGAATTGAAACTTTAAGTTGCAGAAAGCCGTCATGATCAACATCACAAATACATTCATTTATTCCCCATTTGTACTGAAAAGTTTCCATGTTCCTGAACCTCTGCTGATATACGAACTGGATTTTTACTCGTGTTTGTATTAAACCCCTAAAAACAAGATTAATTCGGTTCATTCTTTTCCATTTCACTTCCTTTTCTACACAATCATATGATTATTTCACTTTCCCAAATAAAAAGTTCAGTAGTAGCTGAGTATCTTTCCTGCTCTTTGTATATTTGGGGCCATAAACAAAGTGTTTACATTTTCATGTGCGGCATCGAGCAGACGCCCGTGTCCAGAGCGAAGTCCAGAAGTGCTTTAAACCTCAATACACTTTACATGCATTTTCCCGATCTCTCACCACTGACTCATAGATTCAACACATTCACACCTCTTCTTCTCTTTTTTCCATTCTTTCCAAAAGTGTTTGAAGTTTTCACACAATGTTTTTTTTCCTGTAAAGTTTATGACTGAAATGCCAGTAGGAACTTCTGTGTTCTTGTTATTAGTGTGCACTCGACTGGGATTAGTTTATGGTCTGAAAGTGGTGTAGGGAGAAGATCAGAGTGTGTGAGCGTGTTCCTCATGGTGTGTGTGATATGTTGAACATGTGTAAACGTGCTGCAGAAACCCTGCCTGTGTGGAACTTCACCCATGTGTACTGACGTGTTCGTGGGTTGTTTTCTCTCCATCCGTCTGAGAAGTTCAGGGATTTAGTTCTTACTCTTGCTGATTTAGCATGTGGTCTCCCCCCAGGAGAATAAAGTCCCTCTACTGGTGTTTTCTTCTCTAACATTCTCTAACTTAGAGAAAAGCTTCACCCTCTCTGACCCTGTGTTAGGAGCAGAAATATTTACAAACAAAACATTGAAGTGGTTGATTTCAGCTCTCACTATGAGAGTCTACCTGGTTCTAC
This sequence comes from Silurus lanzhouensis, assembly GCA_039877035.1. Classification (NCBI taxonomy): domain Eukaryota; kingdom Metazoa; phylum Chordata; class Actinopteri; order Siluriformes; family Siluridae; genus Silurus; species Silurus lanzhouensis. The sequence continues at coordinate 50,427 of JBCEWE010000248.1, forward strand.
CTCATCCTGTGAGAAGATTTGTGCTTTAACATTAGGTGAGAACAGAAAGACGACTCCAGCACTAATATTAGATCCATGAATCAAGATTTTTCCTCCTTTCCACCACAAGCCCCAATCCACCTCATTGCCCTCGTCACTATGTGTCTCCTGCAGGAAGATTATACTCAGTTTCTTTAAGACTTTACTTTCTGAAGTATTTTTTTCTGTTCATTATCTCATTTATGCTCAGGGATCCCACCTGCAGAATCTCCATGAGAAAGAGAGAGAGATAATAGAGAGCAGATAGAGAGGAAAACAGGAGAGGAAACATGATGACTATGTAGATTTCCACTTGTTAGTCTCTTTTCCAGGTTGTTCACCACTAGAGGCAGACATACAATTTATCAAGCAATGACAAGCTACCAATGACATCACAGTGCACCATGCTCCATCAAGAGTAGTAAAGGCCAGAACAACGAGCAGCAGTCGTCATTGCCCAGTGGCCATTCGACATCGTGCAACCTGTCACTCAGCACTGACCATTCAGCAGTGGCCTTTCAGAATACATTCTGCATCACGCAACCTACCGAACAGCAGCTAACAAAAGACAGCAAGAATCACCTCATATACGATCTATTCTATACCCAGTAAAGAAGTGTTCTGAATCCTGTACCATGTTTTTACTGACACGCTGGGGCGAGTACAATCCCCTGATCAGCGCACACCAGATAGTGAAAATCCTTATATGGTCCTTCGAGCTAGAGAGGAGAACTTCCTAACATTTGGTCCTTCGAGCCGGATAGGAAAAACTTCCTAACACTGACCATAACACTCACATCACTGACCATCACATTTGCATCACTGACCATCACACTCACATCACTGACCAAGAGAGAGAAAAGGATAAACATGTAAAGTGAGATCTTTGAAATCTGAATGTGGATTAAAAGAAGCTGTAGGTTCTTCAGCTCCAAACAGTATTTTTAGGTGTTAATCTACTGGAAATACAGATTTAATGCTGCAGGTTTAATTGGACTTTTGAGCTGCAATAAAAGTCACAACAGCTCCATTATACACTGAGGGATTTTTGTAGCTTGTTAGATATTTGATCATCTTCTCTTTCTTCATTATTCTGCCTCGTCACATTCACATTTATATCAACACTTTTGTACGTTTATTAGATATTAGAAACTAAAACAATACAAAAGTCAATAAAAAGTCATGATTATAAAAATCTAAAAAATTAAATAAACACTCATTTAAACTAAAAAACAAAAATAAAAATAATAAACTATAAACGTCCTCCTCAGAACATTGATGCTGAACCTAAAAGCTCTGCTTCAGTCTCACTATTAGAGAATGTGTGTTACTGAGGAGCAGGTCATGTGACTCTCAGAGAGATAATCTTACCTCAGTTTCTCCAGTTTACAGTGAGAATTCTCCAGTACAGCAGAGAGACACTTCACTCCTGAGTCTCCTACTTTATTCCCATCCAGACTCAGATCTCTCAGGTGTGAGGGGTTTGATCTCAGAGCTGAAGCGAGAGCAGCACAGCCTTCATCTGATACTCCACAATCCATCAACCTGCAGATACACAATGACACACACTTCACTCTCTCAGTTTCTACACATTACACATCCTTTGTTTTCTTTCCACTAGAAAGAGAGAGAGAGAGAGAGAGAGAGAGAGGTGTGTGTGTGTGTGTGTGTGTGTGTGTGTGTGTGTGTGTGTGTGTGTGTGATCAATCAACACTAATTTAAACTAACAAACAAAACTAAAATAATAAAACTTTAAAATTCCTCCTCAGAACATTGATGCTGAACCTAAAAGCTCTGCTTTAGTCTCACTATTAGAGAATGTGTGTTACTAAGGAGCAGGTCATGTGACTCTCAGAGAGATGATCTTACCCCAGTATCTCCAGTTTACAGTGATGATTCTCCAGTACAGCAGAGAGAAACTTCACTCCTAAATCTCCTACTTTATTATCAGACAGATGCAGTTCTTTCAGGTGTGAGGGGTTTAATCTCAGAGCTGAAGCGAGAGCAGCACAGCCTTCATCTGATACTCCACAATCCCACAACCTGCAGATACACAATGACACACACATCACTCTCCCAGTTTCTACACATTACACATCCTTTGTGGGTTTTAATATGAGTGGTGTGGATGGATAGATGGATGGATGGATGGTAGCAGAAATATAAACAATAGATTGTGTAAATGGGAGAATTCAGATAATTAAACTGAATATTAAAACGGTTTATTTAGAGAGAGTGTGAGTGTGTGTGCGAGTGTGTGTGTGTGTGTGTGTGTGTGTGTGTGTGTGTGTGTGTGTGTGTGTGTGTGTGTGTGTGTGTGCGTGCGAGCGAGTGTGTGTGTGTGTTTTTACAAAACTTAGTCACATATCATAAAATTCAGGGTGACTTAATAAATCAAATAATAAATAAATATGTATTAATATGGTTTCATAATTGAGTAAAACATGAGTGATCAGTTCAGTTCTGGTGTAAAGATTATTCTCCTTCTGTAACAGAACACAAAGCATTCTCCCAACACCACACACATTTAAACACATCCACATCATTCAAACCAATGAAAACTCTTGATTTTATCAGCCATTTTTAAATTTTTGTGGCCTCACAAACAGTGTTCTGTGTAATCCGTTTTTTTTCCGGCTCAGGTATATCGCCTGACTGTCTGCTGGTGAATTTCAGAAGGCTCTAATATGAGATCCCCTGATCCTGTTCACACAGCATGCATGAATCTTTTCTGTCCATTCTTTTGCTCTAAACTGAAGAAGAACTTAGAAGGAGCATCCATCTCACTGACTCTTCTAAAGCGTGAGCGAACCAGCGCCCCCTGTACTGCAGTGTCCAACAGGTCATTCATTTTGGCTTTTTTGGTTTTGAGGGCTTCAATATGCCCCCAAATTCCCTGTGGCCTCCAAACACTCTCCACTGTCTCTATCTCCAGAGCATTTAGATATCTAGCAATGTCTCTTGTGACATTGAGAGTGTAATGTTGACAGAAAATTTTAATTTGTGCTTTTGTCACATCCCACCATCTGTAGGGAGTTAAAAGCTGCCTTCTCCAGTTTATTCCGGAGTAAGAATGGGAGCTTTGCGGATGGATTTGGACTATAGTTAATTTCAACAGTCTGCTACATTAACTGAAGACTACAGTTTGCTTCTGATCACCATCACTGTACCCCACAACTTTGTATATCTGCAATAAATGGACATTCAGTGTAACCCAGATGAGGATGGGTTCCCTCTTGAGTCTGGTTCCTCCCTAAGGTTTCTTCCTACTGCAGTCTCGGGGAGTTTTTCCTTGCCACAGTCGCCACTGACTTGTTAATCAGGGACAAACTTACTTATGAAGAACAGTTATTTTTTATCACCACATTATCTGTGTAAAGCTTCTTTGAGACAATGTTCATTGTTAAAACTCAGTACAAATAAACATGATTTGAATTGAATTGAGTTTAAAACAATACAATGAAAAAATAAAAGACTCTCTAAAATTAGCATCTTCTATAAGTGCGGTATTAAAATGCCAGTAGCTGCTCTTAGGGTTAATATTATTTTTACTGATAGTGCACTGAACCATGCAGTGGTCTGAGATGCCTACTGAAAAAATAGAACATTTTTTCGAATAAGTCAGTTGATGCTTAAAACAATAAAAGTGATCTAATATCTATGGAGTGAGCCCACGTGTACTGTCTCAGTTTCTTTCTTTTTTTTCCATTTCTTTTTCATTTCTTTTTTATTTTTTTTATTTCTAAACATTCATATAGCACAACAAAAACAGTCAACAAACAATTCCCAACTTTTGCAATGCTAGTGAAAAAGAACAAGAGAGGGGAAAAAGAAAAGAGGAAAAATAACTAACTAAATAAATAAACAAAAACAACAACAATAATAATACTAATAAAATAATATAAAATAAAATCACATGACAAAACACAAAATATTACTTAAAAAGACATCGATATAATTCAGGTATGGAGTCCACACTTTGTGAAAAGCTTCAGTAGTCTGATGAGTAACAGATCAGGAACTCTGAGGGAAACATTTCTCTAATAATCTTGTACCATCCTCTCAAAGATGGGGGTTTGTCATTGACCCAGGTTAATAATATATTTTTTCTAGAAGCAAAGACTAGAATATCAAATAAACGCTTATTACATTTGTTCCGCAGATGTCTGACTGGGAGACAACGGGTCCATCTGTAGCTCCAGTCCAAACATACGGCTCATAAAAACAACAACTTTTGACCAATAAGTTCTAAATACAGGACAATTCCATAAAAAGTCGGTGTAGTCTCCCTTTTCCACCTTACATTGAACACAATGTTGAATTATCTGAGTCAAACTTGCTTGTAAGAAGTGGTGTAATATGCAATCTATGCACAATCCTGACCTGAATCGCTTTGGCCCTATTGCAAATACATATCTTATTTGCCTGACTCCAGATCAGTTCCCATTCCTCCTCTGTGATGGTCAATTGTAACTCCCTCTCCCATAGTCTTTTAAGCTCCTTGGTGTTCACCACCTCGTATGAACAGAGAGCGCTATAAAAATAAGTTATCTGCTTACACGATGGGGGGGGGTTCAGCAAACACTTCTCCATAACTGACATGGAGGAATTGGTGACCATAGTAGTATTTTAAGGATATAATCCTTAATTTAAAGAAATCTAAACAAATAAGACCTGGGCAGCTTATTTTATATTACACAAAGACATTAAAAAACTTTCAGTAAACAAATCACCAAGTCTGCATATCTCATAAGTGTTCCAAGCTTTAAAGTCAGAGTCTTGGTGCAAACTCTGGGGTTATTGTAAATGGGAGTTAGAGAAGAAGACCATTCAGCCCTGCCCTCTATCCTACGTATAGTAGACCAGGCTTTCCACGTATTCCATACAATTCTGTTACCACATAATGACTTAACTACTTTGAAGTCTCTAACAAATAATATATTCCTTAGAGGGCAAGACGACTGAGTGGACTCCAAGTCAAGCCAAATAGACCCAGGGTCCTCCGTAAGCCATTCAGCCATGAATCTTAGCTGGCAGGCCAACTGATATTTTCTTACATTTGGCAAATACAAGCCCCCAGAGGACCTGGAAAGCTGTAAGTTAGAGAGTTGTAGTCGAGGCTTCCGCTTATTCCATATAAATAAACTAAGCCATCCGTTCAATTCCGTTATTCTTTTATTCGGCAATAGGAACGGTATCATCTGTAGTGGATAAAGAAGCCTGGCCATTACATTCATCTTCACCACTGCAATCCTCCCAAGCCAGGATAGAGGAGGATCCGACCATCTAATTAGATCATTCCGAACTTAATCCAATAGTGGTATGAAATCAGCTTTAGA
>JBCEWE010000864.1:0-55742 GCA_039877035.1 Silurus lanzhouensis
TGGCTGGAGGAAAATTAAGCTACCAGCTGGTTCCACTGTTGACCGGGCAAGCACTGGAGGCCTACCTGGCGATGGATGAAGACCAAGCAGTGGTCTACAGCGAGCTCAAGAAGGCGCTGTTGGAGAAGTTTAACGTTTCTCCAGAAACCTATCGTCAGCGGTTTCGTGCAACTACGACCCCAGTTGTAGAGACTTATAATCGGCTGAGGCACTTGTACCGCCATTGGGTCTACACACCAGGGAGGAGATTGGTGAGATGGTCATCCTGGAGCAGTTTCTCCATGTCCTGCCGTAAGAGATCAGAATTTGGGTAAAGGAACGGGAGCCGAGAACTGGGCTAGCTGCTGCCATACTTGCTTAGCAGTATCGGAACACTCCCCAGGAGGGTCGTCGTTTCCAACTAACCGAAACGGTGACCAGAGGAGTTTCTATTGGTGGATGGAGCGCTGGAGAATCTCGCCGCAACATTCAAGCCAGCAAGGGGGACAAAGACACCAGCGAACAGGAACTTACGTGCTATTATTGTCAATAGCCAGGACACAAAGCAACATGTGCCCAGCAAGAAAAGCCAAGTTGATGGGGTTTTGTTATGTCCCAAAGAAGGACAGTACAGTGAACTGCATGGGATACCCCCAACTCGTCCCAGTGACCGTTAATGGAAGGAGTTGAAAGCTTTGTTGGACAATGGAGTTCAATGTCGCTGGTGAAAAGATGTCATGTGACCAGTGTGTCTTTCACAAATCACACAAAACTACAATGTGTGCATAGAATGGTGAAAGTGAACATTAATGGACAGATAAACCCACTCACTGTGGCCATTGTGGAAAACTCTACTGGCGGATGTAATTTTGGGACGTGACGTACCGGTATTACCAGAACTGGTACAAGCGAACTGGGGGGAAGAACGATCAAGATACAATGTCCAGCTAGCATGTCTAGTTGTCACTTGGGCCCAAGTTAAGACCGGACTGCAGCCGTTGCTGGACATGGACAGTAGTTTGTTGCAAGGCGGGACCAAGGGGTCCAGAAAATCATGTCGCCAACGTTGGCTAGAGAAAGGACTTGGTACCCCAGTGCCATAAAAAACTGATGGACTGGAGGTAAGTGGATGGACTGTACCGGTAAACATTGTAAAGCTGCAGCACGCCGACGAGTCACTAAAACCTTTGTTTGAGAAAGCGTTGCAAGGCGAACAAGCAGACGTGTGTGGGGAGCAGTGTGTCATTACCAACGATATACTCTATATGCAAGCCTCGGATGTAACCCGGTTGGTGGTGCCAAAATGTTGTCGCCCCGTGGTGTTGCATCTGGCACATACAGTTCTCTGGGCAGCACATCTTGCTCTGCAGAAACCTACGCACACATCAGCTCACGATTCTTCTGGCCGGCTATGTACACGGAGGTACAAAAGTACTGCACCACATGCCCCACCTGTCAGCAGACCAGTGCTGTGCGACGACAAGACAGGGCCCCACTTCAACCATTGCCTGTGATCTCCATCCCGTTCCAACACATCGCTGTAGACATAGTAGGGCCACTGGAAAAGAGCAGTACAGGATATCAGTATATCCTTGTCATCAGTGACTACACCACTAGGCACCCATAGGCATTTCCTCTCCGCTCCATCACCACCCCCAAGATCTTAAATGCTCTCATTCAGCTGTTCTCTCGGGTGGGAATCCCGGAAGAGATCCTCACGGACCAAGGACCAACTTCACCTCAAAGCTGATGAGACAGTTACACCGACAGCTGGGTATCACCGCTATCAAGACTAGTCCATACCACCGCAGACAGATGTGAAGATGTTTGTTTTGCCACCCCCCCCCGGGTCTGTGGTGCAAAAAAGGTTGGGGACCACTAATCCAGAGTAAACGGAACGTTGATTCTAGACATTTGGGCTCTGCAGAGTCAGACAGAGATCTAATTAATGTCAATAACACCAGAAGATTATTTATAAGAATTTGTTTAAAACAAATCATTAAATCAAGTGTGTGTGTCCACCACTATGTGTGGGTCCTATAAAATTCTGATTAATTCCTACTGAATCCAGAATGGACACAATTGCTGTTCTTAAGTCTTACTAATTATTAAAATGTATATTAAAGTCACCAACAATGAATGCCATGTCCAAAGAAGTAGCATTAGCAAGTAGCATTATGTTGGTACAGTGCATTTAACTCCTGATCGGTAATTTTATTTATAATCAGCACTTTTGATATCAGAGATCTAATATTAAACAGTCCTATATTTAAATCAGCGGTGCAAGTTGAATATTCAGTCATTATATCCATTTTAATGTGAAGTTACTTAAACTTCCTGGGAATTTCTAAATTTTTACATTCACTCACGAAAAGTCTCAATATGGTATACCCTAACTGATGACTAAATGTAGCTAGCAGATAATCAATATAGCCCGTTTGTCCCCTGGCCTTGGCTCTGGCTAGTCACTTTTCTGAGACTATGACCCATTCAGCCTAGTCTTGCCCTCAAAATTACTCCAATTATCTTTATAGCCCAAATAGTTTTGGAGCACCAATCAGACATCTAGCAGTTCAGCAAACAAACTTCTGTAAGCACATCACCACACTGCATTAGGATAGGGCTAAAGCATATTACTCTAGATGAGAGTTGGTACATGTCCAGATGTTATGAATCTGTTTTTGGTAAGGTCATCTTGTGAGATAGTGGAAGCAATTGGGTCCAATGGGCAGGTGGTAGGATTGCAAGACTGGATGCCTTGTAATATCTCTTCTGCAGTTGAAAAAATGAAGGGAGTAGGGGAATCCTGGCTGTGTAATGTAGCCGTAGCTGGAACAGTGAAGTAAAGGTCTGGCAAATTTTTCTGCAACCTTTTTAACCAAGGAGATTAGCCAAGGAGCATGCTTTATTAGACTTGAGATAGGACACATGGAAGGACGGGTGGATCCAGAGAAAACTAGGCTGAGGGCTTTAGACGGCCATGGGTTGAGCATGTTGGATATGGAGAAGGTTTTGGCAAAGCATGGGTTGAGCTTCCTGCAGGTAACCTTCAGAGGGGAGATCTCTGTTGGAATTTCTGGACTCTCTGCAGTGGCCCAGCGGGCATAACTTTGAGTGGACTTTAGGAGCGCAGATCCTTCTTTCGAAATACAAGCATCAATTCCAAAACTCCTGAGAATTTACTGTGGTTTACAGTATCAAATGCCATAGAACATTTAAAGGAGATAAGGACTGATGATATTTGGGATGATCTGGGAGCATGTAGCATCTTAGTGGAACATGCTTCTTTGAAGTCAGACAGGTTTGGATCTTGGAAGCAGTTTCCATTGGTAGTTTGAGGGATCCAGAGTGGGTTTCTGGAAATAGCAATATAATATTAGCTGATGGACAATTTCCAAATAAAAGTCTTATTTTTTGTTTTGTGTACACACATGAAGCCAATACCATCCTTGGACTGTGGTGGACCTGCTGGTGTTTGCAAAAGACACATTATCTCTTGAAGAAAGGACACCAGGATCCCTACTGCAGGCAAAACTAATGAGAAAAAAATAATAATAATAACATTATTTTTGGTCTCTATCTTGCACACAATCAGTTAAATATTTTTACATTTATTGTGGTAAAAGAAAAACTATGTGGGGGGAAATGCAGATTTATATGCAAAATGTAGCTGTAATATACAAAATATGCTGTGTATATAAACAAATGTTTAGGTATATATTTTGTGCTAAATAATAAGTGGTTCTAAAAAGCACTCTCTCTGCTGAGGGTCCAAACAGTCTGTGGGAAGAAACTCCTTTCGATACTTTCTGCTGGTTTCATGGAGAAGAACCACTTTGCCGATGACAACAATGCAGTTTCCCATTGTCCATGGTGGAGATCCTCCACCATCTTTCTGGACTTTGTCCAGCACCACTTGCTCTACAACAGGATCTTAACATGGGCTACATGATGTGGACAGTAATAGCATTATAAAAACTCTAAACTGTACAGATCATAGGACATCTGTATGGATATTTAGTGATGTACCATCATGTATTGACTTCTGCAGCAGAATCATGTTATTAGGTGGTGTTGACAGTGCAGCAGATGGAACTAAAAAAAAGAACAGAAATGGCAAAATTAGTAAAAGACAAGGTTCATCCAGACACTACTTTTATATCAGAACTACAGTTTTGTACAGAGAAGTGTAAAAGGTAGTAATATCGTCTACATTATGTGCAGGTAAATTACTATTCTCCTGCTTCACCTACTCTCACTAATGTGTGATTATATATATATATATATATATATATATATATATATATATATATATATATATTTGAATAATAGGTAAATAATTGTGTGCCTTACATTGCTTCCTGGCTTGATAGTTGATTATGTATTACCAGCAGCATTATAAAGTCTAAAATATATAAACACATTTAACATGAAACACTTAAATTTTATGTAGAACATTTACTTACTTATTTTTCCTGCAATTTGGTGGAGAGATAGCCAGCATCTCATTTATAAACCATGGTCAGAGTATTTGGTGATTAAATAGTCAAATACTTGACCTGTGATTGAGTACAGGTGCAGGTCATCAGAGTGCTGCTGGCTGTGAAGGTGACACATGCTGTGTCTGAAACCGCTCCCTATCTCCTACATAGTGCACTATAGAGGGTGTCAGCCATTTTGTAGTGGTGTCTGAATTCTGAGTGAACAGTTTTGCTCACTAACTTTGTTTATTTGTTTGTACCCACAATGCACTTTGATTTCACGTGAACAGTCCTATATTTTGCTGTAACAAAAGTGCAAAAAAAAGCTTCTCTTCAGGAAAAAAAGTTTAACCAAAGCACAAATTAGCAAAATAGCATGTTATTAACACGTTATTTATTTGAAGACCACATTGATTGATTTTTTTTTTGTTTGTTTTTTTGCCAGTGAGTTCATTATTTTCAGCTTCAGAGATATTTTCTTTTTTCTTATTGTTTTTTTTTTGTTTCTAAAAAAAAAATATATATATTTATACATATATATATATATATGTATAAATAAAATATGGCCCTTATATGGCAAACTTGTGTACAATCAAATCTGATCATTAACAAAAGAAAAGGAAAAATTCCACTGACAGTTTTATCAATTTCATCTTAATTGTATTTGTTCAGTGTCATGTCTAAAATTCATTTTAACATTTTACATTTTTATAAAAGGACATTATATTTATATTATGTATTTGTGTGTACATGCATAAAGAATGAACAAACTAATTAACTCATAAAATAATTATTTCAAGGAATCATGAAGAAAACAAACTAATAAAAGGTTTACTTTAATTCTAAATAATATTCACCAGTACCAAATGCCCATATTTGAATGTTGTGTGATTAATGTGTAGTTTTCATGTTTAAACCCTCTTTATTTATTTTTTTTGTTTCCTTCAGCTGCATGTTACCACAACTTTAGTTATTGGCTGTGGTTTACTGAGACACTGGTAAAAGGATTATCTTTAATCTGTGGTTTTAGAATATTCTTTGTCCCAGTGTTATGTTTTTTTTGTTTAGTCTTTAATTGTCTCTTTATTACTGTGCAGCCACTTCAAGAGTGATCTTCAGACTGTTAGGTGAAGACAAGTCAAAAAAATAAACTCTTTAAATTAAAAGAGAAAGCATGCAAATGACTTAAAATTATGAGCAGATAACAAAACTGAGTCAAGGTATTTGTACAGTGTAGCTGGATTTCCTGTCACTGTGGGCACCAGAGCACAGTAGTATAGATCAGAGTCTGATACAGCAGCAGAGGAGATGATCAGATCCACTTGTTTTTTATCACCATCATCAACTTTAGCATTCATTCTTGGTGGGAGAGCAGACACTTGAGTTCCAGTTTGCATAATATTAAAAAGGGACTTAGATTTTGGATGTTGTCTGTACCAGTGCAGGTAGTAGGTGTTTGTAGAGCTGAGTGTTTTGTATTTGCAGGACAGAGTAACATCATCACCTTCATCTACATGTTTAGGAGTAAAAAGTGGTTCTATTGAATATGCCATGGATTCACCTGTCATAGAGAAGAGAACACAATGTTTTAATATTCACTCATTCTAATCAGGATTTTATAAATCAACCCACATTTACTACCAAGACAAATAATAATAATAATGACACTAAATTTAAACATATAATATTAATTAAATAAAAGACAATTATCCCACCTAGTGAAAGCCCCAGACACATGAATATAACATTGAACATGATGAATGGTTTTATCTGAAGAAAACATGGCTAAAAGGTCTTTCAGTTCTCTAAATCTGTAACATCATAAAGGTTTATGAAGCTCCACCCCACAGCATCACATGACAGAGTCACCAATGTTACTAACATTCTGGATTTATATTCAGCATCACATGGGGAACCTGTCCTGAGCTAATTTTAGCAAATACAAACTGACATAAATGTAATTATGACTACACTGATATTAAATGTAATTTATAAAATTTAGCAGACATTTTATTGTATAAAAATATAATTCCATTCTGATTTTTTTTTTACTTTTGTATAATAGTAGTGTTTGTATATTACAGGACTCAACCCTATCTAATATATCGAGAAGAGAAGAGAAGAGAAGAGAAGAGAAGAGAAGAGAAGAGAAGAGAAGAGAAGAGAAGAGAAGAGAGCAAAACAGAAGGAACAGTAGTTGCAGTGTTTGATGAAGATTTAACAGATAAGGTACTTTAAAGAACAGGTGTAATTTATATCACGTTTTATTGGGGAAATAAGGATTTATCATCAGAGAATGTGAGCAGGGTTGTGTGGGGCTCTAATACTTGTACTTCAATAAAATACATGACTGCGCCTTTCTTGTGTTCACCAAGGAGTAAAACGTAACACTAATAAATACAGTGGTACATCGGCTTGCGAGTTTAATTCGTTCTGGGAACGAGCTCGCAACCCAAAATGCTCGTTCATCAAAAAAAAATGTTCTCATAAGAAATAAGGCAAATTCAGTCGATGCGTTCCACCCACCCATTTACATTTACACCCATTTACATGTCTCTCTTCTGTCCTAACCTTTACTCCATCTCTCCCTCCTCTGTAGCTTCCTGTACCCTTTCATCTCTTCCTTACCCTGACTCTCTACCCTTGCACTTTGCTACTGACTCCTTCCTCTCATCTCTTTCTTCCACCATGGACCTCCTCTGCCCCTTGACTACAAAACCCAAGAAGACTTCTTGGCCCACACCCTGGCTGTCAGACGTTTTGCCCAGCAGTCAACGAGAACTCAGATCAAAGTGGAAAAAATCACAAATCGATGTAGACCTCGCATCTTACCGTGCACTCCTGACCAAATTTTCTTCGGATGTGACTTTTGCTAAAATTGCCTTCAGAGCCTCGGTAACAGCATGGGAAATGTTTGCTTCCTACCTGGAAGTTTGCTCACAACAGGTAACATAGAGGAGATCCACATCTGCCCTGGGCAGACTCACCACTGGTGTCCCACAAGGCTTGGTACTTGGTCCCCTCCTTTTTTCCCCCTATACCCACTCCATTGGTAAAGTCATATCATCGCATGGGTTTTCTTACCACTGCTATGCAGATGACACTCAACTAATCTTTTCTTTCCCTCCACCAGATACCACAGCTTCCGCTCAGATCTCGGCATGCTTGACAGACATGAGATGATATCTTCATGGATGAGTGATCATCAACTAAAACTCAACCCCAGCAAAAAAGAATTGCTGGTCATTCCAGGTGATTCATCTCCAGGTCAAGATCTCCGAATAACTATTCATGACTCTCTGCTCTCCCCTTCAACCACTGCTTGTGACCTTGGAGTAACTATGGACAATCAACTTTCCTTCTTCCCACATGTCGCTTATGTGGCTCGTTCCTATCGATTTTCTTCTCAACAGCATCCAAAGGACTCAACCATTTCTGTCCACACAGGCTGCCCAGGTGCTTGTTCAGTCTCTTGTCATTTTAAGACTTGACTACTGCAGCTCTCTGCTGGCAGGTCTTCCCCTCAATGCTATTCAACCACTGCAAATGACCAAAAACTGAGCTGCACGACTTCTCTTTAATCTGCCCAAGTTCTTCCACACCACCCCACTGCTGCTCTCTCTTCACTGGCTTCTGGTAGCTGCACGTATCAGATTCAAAACACTGATGCTTGCCTACAAGGCCAAAAATGGACCAGCACCATCTTACCTCAGAGACCTCATCACACCTCACACTGCACCACGCTGTCTGAGATCCTCCAGCACTGTTCGACTGGTACCACTTTCTCTCAGAATGAGAGGTAACTATACTTCAAGGCTCTTCTCTGTTCTGGCACCGAGGTGGTGGAATGAACTTTCCCTAGATGCCTGTACAGCACCAAGCGACGGTTGAAGACCTACCTCTTTCTGAAACAGTTAAAGAATTTTAGTACTTGTCCAAGAAAAATGGCATATGGCGTGAAAATTTTGCTCGCTGACCGATACATTGTTTTTAGTGGAAGTGACAAGGATGGACAGGATTAGAAATGAGTTTATTAGAAGGATTGTGCAGGTTGGACATTTTGGAGACAAGATAAGAGATGAGATGGTTTGGACATGTGCAGAGGAGGGACATGGGTTTTATCAGTAGAAGAATGCTGAGGATGGAGCCACCGGGAGGAAAAGAGAAAGGCCAAGGAGGAGGTTTATGGATGTGGTAAGGAAAGAAATGCAGGTAGTTGGTTTGATTGAAGCAGATGTAGAGGACAGAGTGATAATGAGATGGATGATCTGGATAATATTAAATAAATCTGAAATTTAATTATATATATATTTACTACATTATATATCAGTGGTGTGTCATCATCTACACATATACATCTGGAACCAAAACTCTTTTAAAATTTTAGCCAGTTTTTAAACGTAACATAATTTTACAATTAAAACACACACACACACACACACACACACACACACACACACACACACACACACACACACACACACACACACACACACACACACATGTTGGTTTGATCTGTATGGTCACATTTCCATTTGTTTGTTGTTCACAAACTTACAAATAGCAGAGTCACATGCATTTCTATCTACATGCATCATAAACACATGAATAAAATAATAAATTACCAAATTATTGAAGGAAGGTAAGAAAATTGATAACATTAAATCATGAGGAAAAACTAAGAAAAAAAACACAAATTATTTCCACATAGTGTGCATCAGTAGCATCTGATACAATGCTGTGATATTTTATTTCAAATACATTTTGGAGAATTAAAAATGTACTTTTGTGAATTCAGTGTGTTTGGTGTGCAGCTGTTGATTCGGTTTATTCCTTTCTGTTTCTTTCATTTGCAAATGTTAACACGTTTTTTTGTCCTTATGTCTGTGGTTTCCTGATAACAAGTGGTTAAAGGAAATATGTCATTTTCTGTGGTTTTCACAAACTTTAGGTTTTTGTACAGCGTTTCAGTGACTCTGTATTACTGTGCATAAATCTGAAGAGTGCAGTGATAGAGATGAGTCATTTCTGAACACAGCTCTGTGAGGATTCTGTATAATAGTGCTGTATGTGCTAAACTTTCACATGAGGGAACACGTCTCTAGAAGACCACACCCAGGAAGTGCTGCTGTTATTCTTCTTCTGCTTTCTTCTGTATACACACATTTCTGTGTAGATTTCACCACTGACCTAAAAACAAACTTTGCTTCCAGGTTTTATTAATGCATTGCACAGTTCTTAATACATTTTTGTAGATCAGCATCTCCTTTGTTGTTTTCTTTGATTGATGCAGTCCAGTAATGTTGTCCTTCTAAAAACAGCTTAAGATCTTTTCCACAAAAACAGTTAATATCTTCTGAAATGGTTGTTTAGAAATAAGACACTGCCTCTTATCTATTCACTTAGTTACATCCAGGTGCTGATTTTTTTCCCTTTTATTTCTATTTTTTGTTTTCTGTCTATCCATGTCTATTCATCACACATGTTCTATACATCAATACCTCTAGCAGTCATCTTCTATCCATCTATTCTTCAATCACATCTTCAGTAACATTCTCTGCACCTATTGACCTGTATCACTTTCAATTTAACTACTTTCCCTGCTTTTTTCTCTTTCTTTTACTCTCATATTCTATTCATCCATCCTTCACTTAAATTTTCTCCTCACCCTCCTTTTTTTGAAAGCTTGACCTTATAGATAGATAGATAGATAGATAGATAGATAGATAGATAGATAGATAGATAGATAGATAGATAGATAGATAGATAGATAGATAGATAGATAGATAGATAGATAGATAGATAGATAGATAGATAGATAGATAGATAGATAGATAGATAGATAGATAGATAGATAGATAGATAGATAGATAGATAGATAGATAGATAGATAGATAGATAGATAGATAGATAGATGGTCACTTAACCCGACCCAATATTTATTATATTCCCTGTCTAGTTTGTTCTGCCTTCTGCCATAAAACCTGCTATGATGAAAATGTGAGTCCCAACCGTGACCCCAAAACATCAGTAAGTATATTTTATTGCATTTTTCAGCCAAATATATAAAAATTTGCTGATCATTTCCTGACCAACAGGTCATCCAAGATGCATTTGGTTTTCATTCTTTATTAGGAAAGAAGCCAGTATAATTTGAAATCAAAGTTACACTGAACATTACTGAATTGATAAAAATACTTTGAGTTTATTTGTCTTCAGTGTAATATGACTGTGTTGAAATTTTTGTACAGTGCAGCTGGATTTCCTGTCACTGTGATCAGATCAGAGTCTGATACAGCAGCAGAGGAGATGATCAGATCCACGTGTCATTGACTATATAAACATTTAATGAGAGAAACGGAATTTTGATTTCTCTGTATGTCTGCATATATGGTGTCATTGACAATAAAAACATTGAATCTTAAATACAACAGGAAGTTACACCAATGACTTACAACAGGAAACAGCACGCAGATAACTATTATAACTAACTATGACTATTTCCTTTAGTGACGTGTGCACCTAAGCTACGCGGCCCTGTTGCTTCCTTGTTTGCAGATCTTTGTTTCTGTTTTCAACAACAGGAAGCTGTCTATAACTTTGGTTTCTGTCAGTGAGGAGATTTCAAACTTGATTTTGAATGGAAACTAAAAGGTACTACTAATACTATGTATCTCTAAAAACCCTTATGACTAATACAGTTCATATAATGGTTTATAGTCACGTATTATAATGATTCAATCAGTAGGCTAGTTTCAACATGCTAGCATCGTAATGTTCCGACACCAAGGCCATCAAAACCATATAAATGTAAAATGTAAAAATGGGTTAGGCCCTGGCTTTAAAAAACAAAAACTTTAATACAACTTGAATGATTGTTGAGAGCTAGTTTAAAATTTTTTTCCCTTTTTTTTCAGTTTTTTTTTCAAATCCAGGTTGAAAAAGTCGATTAATGGATGGTTTTCCTACATAAAAGATGGTGTTTAACTTTGCTCATACCAGTTAAATAGATCATGTGTTCTTGACTCACTTTTAGCTGCCTTTCACATTAAATACAAAACATTTTCAAATGTTGAATGTCTTTAATACAGACAAGTTAATCCAAAATCTGATAGCTTTACTAAATGCAAAAAAAAATATCCTGAGGCTAAAGTTATTTGTGCTTGGCAGCTGAAACATGTTAGATTTGATCACACAGGTAAAGTAAAAGACTATTTTGGCCATCTGGAAGACCATTCTATTTTGAATTATAAACTGGTATGTGCTGAAATTAAACAAGACCAAAAAATCCTAAACAATAGTAAGAAAAAAAAAGATTCATAAGTGAAAGTCAAAAGTGATAAGAAAAGATTTATAAGTGTATACTTTAACCCTATAATGATTGTCTTAATAAGTAATAAAAAACAGATACTTGTAAAAAAAAAAAAGAGAATTCACTTCAATCATTTTGAAAAAAATATTATTGTACTATTGTGTTATGCTTATTCTCTAAACAGTACAATGTTTTTGTTTTTGGCAGCGATTGGAAAGAATTTGCTCATATAAAGGCTTTGGGACATCCAGCAGATCCAACTATTATTCTAGGACACCATTTTGACGCTGGTGGTTACTGGATTAAAGTAGAGCTGTGTGATATGAAAAACAGGTAACTGTACAAATGTAACAAAAGTTATTTCATACAGCAGAAGTAACATTTAAATCTGATTATACATTCATATCTTCGTTGCTCTGTGTCCCTTTAACATTGTATTTATCTTTATTTTAGAATGTTTCTACTGCAGTTTCTGCTTCTTGGAAAAGAAAATCACATCATGATGTGCTTTAGATTCGTCAATAATAAATGGATGTTGTATGATGACGACCCAGTAAAACTCGGTATGCATTTTTGAAATCGCATTTTAGGTCTAATCTAGTCTACCTTTCTTAAACACCAAAGGTAGTGAGAATCACCTTAATATCTTTTTGAGTGCATACATAATGAGATCTGACCACAAAGTCAAGAAGTCAGGATCTGGTGTTCTGTCAGATTATCAGGTTGTAAAGGTGTATGTGGCCTCCTAAAATGTTTAAGGCTTTTCTGATGAGTAAAAAGGTGATCATTACTGCAAGCAATACATCACACATAGTTTCATGAATTGCACACATTTATGTGACAACGCTAACAAGGTGATTCTCATTGCCACTGCTGGTTATCCATATTTCACTTTTATGTCCTTTACATTTTCATATACACATTCTAATCCGTTAATGTTCTTGGTATGGAGTGACTTATTTTTATTTGTTTCACTCTGTAGGTATCCCTGAGATTGGAGAAGATACAGGAGCACAGCCATTCTATTTGTGTGCAAGGAGCTCAGTGTTGGATCTTGAATATTCAGAGAAGGATGTAGAAATGGAAGATCTGTCAGGTTATGTGGTGGCAATTCCTGAGACCAATTACTCTGTAGCTATGCCTATGTTATTGCAGGTGCTGATGAGTGAAGAAATGTTTTCCTACATGAAATCTGATGTTTTATTTTGCTCATACCAGTTGAAAAGATCATGTGTTCTTGACTCCCTTTTAGCTGCCTTTCATATCACATTCAATATATTTCCAAATGTCGAACGTCTGTTTAATACAGACGGGTTAATCCAAAAACTTATGGCCTTATTGAATGCAAGAAAGTATGCTGAGGCCAAAGTTATTTGCGCTAAGCAGCTGAACCATGTTAGATTTGATCACACGCTTAAAGAAATAGACTATTTTGGCCGTCTGGAAGACCATTCTGGTTTGTTTTATAACCTGGAATGTGCAGAAATGAAACCAGACCAAAAAATACCAAATGATAGTCCCATATGTGAAGACATACTTAGGTATGTATAGTTTTATACTTTCACCACAAGGATCTTTGTAAGTAATAAAAATGATTATTGTACGATTATATTCATTGTACTAAAATTCTTATTCTCTGAGCAGTAAAAATTGTTTATTTTTTGCAGCAATTTGAAAGGATTTGCTTATGTCAAGGCTTTGGGACATCCGGAAGATCCAACTGTTTTTCTGGGATACTATTTCAACGCTGGTGGTTACTGGATTGAAGATGAACTGTGTGATAAGAAACATAGGTAACTGTACAAATGTAACAAAAGCAATTTAATACAGCAAAAGTAACATTAAATCTGAAGATTATATGTTCATCCCTGTGGTGCTCTGTATCCCTTTAACAGTGTATTATCTTGATTTTAGAATCTTTCGACTACAGTTTGTGCTGCTTGGAAAAGAAAATCACATGACTATGTGCTATCGAGTCTCTAATAACGATTGGATTTTGTATGATAATGACTCGGCAAAGCCTAATTTCCAGTCTTTATCTTCTGATCAGATTAAAAACTGTGTCATTTGTTTGGCTGGATATGTTAATATATCTCAGGCACAGGAATATAAACTGGGTATGTATTTTTAATCACATTCACACTTAACCACCAAAGGTAGTGAGAATCACCTTGATATCTTTTAGAGTGCATAGATAATATTATCTGACCAAAAAGTCATGCTATCTGGTGCTCTGCCAGATTATCAGAATAATTTATTCAGTGACTGCAGGACAGCAGGAAAAGACCATCCATAGTAATGGTGGATGTGGGCTGATAAAATGTTTAAGGAATTTTTGACAGGGGTAAGGTGACCTTTACTGCAAGTCATGTATAATTAATTGCACACATCATGTATGTGCACAAGAAGCTAACAAGGTGATTCTCATTGCCACTGCTGATTATCCATATTTCACATTTATTTAATTAGCATTTTTATATATACATTCAAATCTGATATTGTTCTTGGTGTGGAGTGACTCTCTTTTATTTGTTTCACTCTGTAGGTATTTCTGAGACTGGAGACGTACCAGGAGCAAAGCCGTTCTATTCATGTGCGAGCGGTTCCTTTGTGGATTTCGAACATTCAGTGGAGGATGCAGAAATGGAAGATCTGTCTAGTTATTCTGTAGCGCATTCCTGAAACTAGAGGAAGATTAGGATCACAGCCTTTCTAGATGTGAAAGCACCTCCAGCAGCTTGGATTCTAACTAAAAAATTCTGCCAGCACTTTTTCACGTTTTGTTATTTTATTAGTTTCCATCGGTTAGGTTGGGGAAGACTTCAGGTCCGACCTCCAACTGCTGGAGGGCCTGGACCTTCCCTTTATGATGATTTTATGATTTGCTGCCTAGTTCATGTGTACCATTGCTCTCTTTTGCTTCAATAAAATATGGATTTTTGTCTGAATTTTGGGCTTTTTTTAATTTATGGTATTGATCTTACTTGGAAAGGTAAAAGGTGCTGCTCTCAATTTCTTTATTGGTCAAACTAAGTGTGAGTGTCCCATATGACATAGCTTTAGTTTTAGTTTGTGTGGCACCAGCAGGTCAGACTTGTATACAAGGATTTGCAAGATTTAGAAAAAGAAATTGCCAGTGAGATTACACACAACCCAATAGCCCAATCCACGGGATTGAATTTAAGAAGCTACCTTACTAACAAAAACTGACTACTGCACCCCAGGGGCTTATCTACCAGAGAATCGTCCTTCACAGAGAAATAATATACAAAGCACCCAGGTTTGACTACAGCTGAGTCAGGACATGAACGAAAACATACATAAAAGCATAATTAGTGTTTATAATGAAACCATATTGTTAATTTAAGACTAAATTTTGACTTTTATGTGTTTTTAGTATTACATCTTTATTCCATCACAATCACCAGTAGAGATCATTATTTAGCTTAAACATTTATTTTAAATTTATTTAGTCAATTCAATAGTATTTTATGTATATAGCACTTCTAACTGTGGACATTGTATCAAAGCAGCTTTAAATAAATAAATTCATGAAAATATACATATGTAATTCATAAATTTGTCCCTATAATTTTATTCACAAGAGGGAAAATTCTTGATTGATTATTCACACAATATTCATATTACCATATGTAAGAGGATGATTGTTGATATCCAAAACCAAATAAAACATCAAAGTCCTGAAACGAAGACAGAGAAGTGATTTAAAACTTAGGATCCCATCAGCCTAAACCTCTGTTGGTAGGAATTATATCACACTTAACATAAAGACATAAAACAAACAGGGTAAATAAGTGCTAGTTCAAGTCTTACAGGAAGAGATACTGTAGATCTTCACCTGTCATTTCAAGACACACAGTGACCGAGTGCAGAAAAGAGTCTTGATGTATATCTACCACTTGAGAGATGGTGGGACCAGTCGAGCAGTGCTGGAATAATTACTAATCTGACTTCGTCCTTCTATTCTAATTTAATTCAAACTGTTAAGCACCACACTTTACAACAATCAGATAATGGCGTCATAAACTCCACCTACTCATGCTTGTTTAAAATCCTCTAATTAACATGTTGCACTGAGGAAAAATAAATACAGAATTATATTGAGAATCAAATAAATGATTATGAAGGGAAAATTTTTTTTAGCATTTTGTTAATTATCATTTATATATTTATTATTGCAGAAATGTAGAAATGTTCATTTTATTTACATTTAAGAAAAAAAAAATTTGGTTCTAACCATCTATTTGTTACAAATACAGTGGGTAAATTGACAGTTCCTGAATGTGTGGTTTCCACTGTGAAGCATGATGGAGGGTGTGTGATGGTGTGGAGCTGCTTTGCTGTGACACTGTTGGTGATTTAATCAACACTGAGGGCACATTTAAACTGCATGACTCCCACAGAGAATGTGTCCAAACTTTTAACTGGTACTGTTTATACAAGTACATAATAAACACATGAACAATTAATGAATGGAAATTAACCCTCTGGAGTCTGAGGGTGTTTTGGGCCCTTCGATAGATTTTGGCATGCTCTTGCATTTGGTTATTTTTAGTTGCTTTTAAATATATTATTGACAAAAGACTTATTACACTATATTCAGCACAAACTGGGCTACCATAATATGTAAACAACATGTGTGTGTGTGTTTGTATTTTTGACAAACTAAGGTTTATGCATTATTTTTTGAAAAAGCAAAAAAAATTAATTTACTGAAATAAGGCCACAAAACATGTTTTCACAAGACCTTTTGAGAACAGATGATCAAATGTAGGTTTTTTTTTTTCAATCATGTGAAAATCATCCTGCCTGCTCATTCACATTACACAATACATTGATTTTAAATTTAAGACACTTTCTACTTTGAAAGGTCATCGGCGAAGAGGCGTCGACATTCTGTGACAGAGCTTTGTAGACAATGGGTCTCATAATGAGCTGTGAATCACTGAGCCAGGATCTGAGTGAGAAGTACAGTACTACAAGAATGTGTTTTCTTTGGGTTTATTTAAAATACACATTAGCAAGGACATCATTAAAAAGGGAATTACAACAAAAACACCACAATACAGTGGTACAGTTTTGTTTGCATCAGAAATCCCTATGCCACTCTTGGAAGCAGTTCCTGTTCAACTGAAGACACAGGTGAACATCGCATGCCAGGCATTTCCATGGTGTTTTGTGATCCTTACCATGCAATGTTTTGCAATGTACACAGCTCTTGCAGCCGGCAGTGGCAACATTTCAGACAGAGGACAGTTCAGATCCTGGAATTGGTACATGATCAGAGTTGGTCCGTTTTGGCACTACTTTGTGTGACACTACAAAGCTCAGCAATAAGTTGTTCTATAAATTGTTTATGGGACCCGTTACCATACAGTTCTTTATGCACAATAAAACTGTTGGTGGCAGCAATGTCCAAGAAGCGTAGAAAAATCTTTCGAATGAATGGTGGAACACAATGAGACATCTCATGTGTCCATCCACTTCACAGTTGAGGTCCATGTTCACGTGTGGGCAGGAATCGCAGAGTCTGTGGAACTGTTTAATTATCTGTCTGATCCCTCCATGACATGGTGGACTGTCTGTGTGCTGCCTTTGTCCTTTTTGGAGCAGGTGCCTGATCACATCTGTTTATGAAACACACACACACACAATCACTAATTGTGTCATTGATAAAGTTGTTTGCATGTGTCATACAATGCAATAATGATTCAAACTAAATATAATTTAAGAAAATATAAAATGTACTTACTCAGGATGATTCTCAGTCGAATTCAAAAATGGAGCAACGCCTGCATGGCCTGTTGTGAGTTTCCAGTGAAGGCAGGGGTGATGCAGTCACATTCCTAGAAATAACCAAACAATATATTTTAGGCTAATGAATACACCTGGACAATATATATTTGTTAGCATGCATTGTTTAGCCTATAGGCCTATTTGTTGATGGGCAATAGGACAGGTAAATGTTTGTTGATGAGCTATAGACCATAATGCATCTCAGCCAGTTACAGCTAAGAAAATAATGGAAAATGTTACATTAAGGCAGTAATTTAGCTAGCATTTACACCTCAGCATTCCGGAACATCTCTGCTGGCTAACACTACATAACAGCCTTTCAGGATGATCAGTGTGACTAACCAAAACTGAACTAAGGCTAAAATATTTAAATTTGCGGCATTTAGCAGATGCCCTTATCCAGAGCGACGTAGAAAAGTGCTTGGAGTCTCTAGTAATGAATAAATCTACACTGGTACGCAAGATTACAAACTTAATATAAACATAACCCTTAAATTCTACAAACTTAGAAAGTGCTAATTTAAGTGTTTCAGGAAGAAGTAGGTCTTAAATCGTCGCTTGAAGATAGTCAGGGTCTCTGCTGTACAGACATCTAGGGAAAGTTCATTCCACAACCTCAGTGCCAGAACAGAAAAGAGCCTTGAAGTGTACTTACCGCTCATTCTAAGAGAAGGTGGTACCAGTCGAGCAGTGCTGGAGGATCTCAGACAGCTTGGTGCAGTGCGAGATGTGATGAGGTCACTGAGGTAAGATGGTGCTGGTCCATTTTTGGCCTTGTAGGCAGGCATTAGTGTTTTGAATCTGATACATGCAGCTACTGGAAGCCAGTGAAGGGAGCGCAGCAGTGGGGTGGTGTGGGAGAACTTGGGCAGATTGAACAGAAGTCATGCAGCTGCATTTTGGATCATTTGCAGTGGACGAATAGCGTTCAGGGAGACCTGCCAGCAGAGAGATGCAGTAGTCAAGTCCTGAAATGAGAAGAGACTAAAGTACCTGGGAAGCCTGTGTGGACAGAAATAGTCGAATCCTTTGGATGTTATAGAGAAGAAATCGACAAGAACAAACCACATTAGCGACATGTGGGAAGAAGGACAGTTCATTGTCCATAGATACTCCAAGGTTATGAGCAGTGGCTGAAGGGGAGAGCAGAAAGTCATGAAGTGTTATTTGGAGAACTTGACCTGGAGATGAATTACCTGGGATGACCTGCAGTTTTGTTTTGCTGGGGTTGAGTTTTAGTTGGTTAGCACTCATCCATGAAGATATGTCTGTCAAGCAGCAGGAAGCTGTGGTATCTGATGGAGGGAAATAAAGGATTAGTCATCTGTCATCTGCATAGCAGTGATAAGAAAACCCACGCGAGGATATGACTTCACCAATGGAGTGGGTATAGAGGGAGGAAAGGAAGGGACCAAGTACCAAGCCTTGTGGGACACTAGTGGTGTGTCTGCACGGAGCAGATGTGGATCCCCTTTATATTACCTGGTATGAGCGACCTTCCAGGTAGGAGCAAACCATTCCAATGCTGTTCCGCAGATACCGAGGCTCATGAGGGTTGACAAAATCGTCATGTGGTTGACTGTCAAATGCTGCTGAAAGGTCCAGGAAGACAAGTACAGATGACAGCTTGGCTGACCAAGCAGTGTGCAGTTTCTCAGACATAGCCAAAAGGGCCATCTCTGTGTAATGTGCTGCTTTGAATCCAGACTGGTTAGGATCATTGAGGTTGTTCTGTGAGAGATAGACAGTTGGTTAAAAACAGTGCATTCCAGAGATTTAGAAAGAAAGGAGAGAAGTGATACCAGTCTGTAGTTGTTGATGTCTGATGGATTCAGAGCAGGTTTCTTCAAGATGGAAATGACACTTGCTTGCGTGAAGGTAGTTGGTACATAGCCAGATGTTAATGACCCATTGATGATTGTGGAGATGAAGGGCAGGAGATCTTGTGTGATGGTCTGAAGCATAGTTGAAGGGATTGGATCCAGAGGACAGGTGGTGGGATTGCAAGTTTGGATGACTTGCAGTATCTCATCTTCTGTTAAGGTTGAGAAGCTTGAAAGAGACCTAGTGGATTGTTGGCTGTGTTGTGTAGTCATTGTTCGGGAGGAAGTGAAGGTCTGGCAGATTTTCTTAATCTTCTCATCATAGAAGTAAGCAAAGTCATTAGCAGTCAGGGAGGATGAAGCAGGTGCAGCAGGGGGGTTGAGTAGTGAAGAGATGTTGTTGTGAAGCTTATGAGTATCTTGAGAGGCCTCACGTGGATCTTGAGAGGCCTCAAGCTTTTCCTTGTAGAAGGCGGTTTTGGCAGAAGTCACCTCCAAAGAAAATTTGGTCAGGAGTGCAGGGTAAGATGCCATGTCTACAACGAGTTGTGATTTTTTTTTTCCACTTCCTGTCCCCAGATCTGATTTCTATTCGAATGCTGCGCAAAACTTCTGACAGCCATGGTGTGGGACAAGAAGTCTTCTTGGGTTTTGTAGTCAAGGCGCAAAGGAGGTCCATGGTTGAGGAAAGATGAGAGGAAGGAGTCAGTAGCAACGTCTAAGGGTAGAAAGGAAAAGGAGTCAGGGTCAGGAAGAGATGAAAGAGAACAGGAAGCTACAGAGGAGGGAGAGATAGAGTGAAGGTTAGGACAAATAAGAGAGACATGTAAATTATTTTTAGGTTGAATAGGAAGTGCGATTAAAAAGGAAACCAGGTGATGATCAGTTATATAAAGTTATAACCAACAATATTTAGGGCATACAATTACAAACAGTTAATGTTACAAATAAACAGATATTGGCGAATTTTTGTTGTAACATTAAAAGACAATGCTGACAAAAGCTAGGCAGAGATGTCTACAAGACAAAACTACAATATTAGTTTTATATGATCAGAATGTAAGACGTGATAACTTACTCATCGTAGCAACTTGCTGGAAAGTCTTCGAATGGGTCGATTCGCTCTTCAAAATGCAAACGCTCCTCGTCGGAATCGCAATCTTCTTAGGATGAAAAAGGTAAATTCTTCATCACTGTCCAAAACCATTTGAAGCGCTTCCTCACCGGTGTAGCAGGTCATCTTTCAAACGTCTTGGTCCGTCACGACGCTCTCAATGGTGCAGGTGTAGAAAGTCTTTAGCACCTGTGAGGGTAGTTTAAAGTACCTTAAGCGTCTCAGATGGTACAGACGGTGCCGGGTCTTCTTTACCAAGGTGTTGGTGTGACAGGACCAAGACAGGTCCTGTTTGATGTGAACACCTAGGTACCCGAAACCGTCCACTCTCTCCCCTGGAGTCCCGTTGATGTTTAGCAGTTGGTATGACCACCCCTGCTTCGTGCTGTCCATGATCAACTGCTTAGTCTTGCTGACGTTCAGGAGAAGGTTGTTCTCCTGGCACCATTTTTCCAGGTTTTTAAGTTCCTGTATGTAGGCCGTCTCTTCATTGTTGGAGATCAGGCCCACCACAACAGTTACGTCAAGCAGTAGTTTGTAGTCGATTCGAAACTTGACGGGTAGTCAGTGTAGGGACGATAAGATTGGGTTATATGATCATATTTTCTTGACCTTGTAAGAACTCTGGCTGCTGCATTCTGAACTAACTGAAGCTTGTTTATTAATGATGCAGGACATCCACCTAGTAATGCATTACAATAGTCTGTTCTGGAGGTCATGAACGCATGGATGAGCTTTTCTGCATCAGATATAGACATGTTCCTTAGCTTAGAAATATTTCTAAGGTGGAAGAAGCCTGTTTTTGTAACTTGGTTGATATGATATTTTAAAGACAAGTTGCTGTCCAAAATAACTCCCAGGTCTTTTACTGTTGAACTAGTGGTTACATAACATCCGTCTAAATGCAGGTTGAAATGCTGGAGCTTCTGTGTACTGGTTTTTGGGCCAATGAGCAAAATCTCCATCTTATCAGAATTTAATAGTAGAAAATTATGGGTCATCCAGGCATTTAATTCTTTAACACACTCAGTTATCCGAGCTAATTGAGCTGTATCGCTTGGTTTTGATGAGGTATATAGCTGGGTATCATCAGCATAACAGTGGAAGCCAATTCCATGCCTTCTAATAATATTTCCTAAGGGAAGCATGTATATTGTGAAGGGGTCCTAGAACTGAACCTTGTGGCACACCATAATTTACTAGCATTAATCTAGATAGCTCTCCATTTAAGTCTACAAAATGGTAACAATCGGACAGGTAGGATTTAAGACATCTTGATGCCTGTCCCTAAATGCCAATGTAATATTTTAAGCGATCTAGGAGGAGATCATGATCTATAGTGTCGAATGCAGTCGAGTCAAGTCAAGTTTATTTGTATAGCGCTTTTCACAACAGACATTGTCTCAAATCAGCTTTACACAAATCAACAGTGATGGTGAATGGTGTGAATTTGTCCCTGATGAGCAAGCTATGGCGACTGTGGCAAGGAAAAACTCCCTTAGATGTTATGAGGAAGAAACCTTGAGAGGAACCAGACTCAAAAGGGGAACCCATCCTCATCTGGGTGACTAAGAGTTTGATCATAAATCTTTCAACAAGTCAGAACACTGGACAGTGAGAACTAACATGATTACTGGAGTAAAATATTATAAGTGATGTTCTTTTTGCAGTCTTATACAGTCTATATGGTTAGTAGCTCCGAGTTTTATGAGCTCAGCATTTGTGATCACCACAGATCCAGCATCAGCTTCTCCATGCCAGAGCCTTTAAACACTCCAGGAGGTCCAATGTCAAAACTCCACACATGTAGCGGGATCCAAATGGCACAGGTACGTCTCTAGATGGTTCGGGATGTTTGCAAATTCGGCATCTACTTCTTCAAAGGTCCGTAACCATCACAAGGTGGGAGGTGACTGGAGCTGGCCAAACCTCAGGGTGTCTCGGGATGGGGAGAGAAAGAGAAGCAGTGGAGAGGAATTAGCGTAGCTGCTGTTCATGATATTAACAGCACAAGTTGATAATGTGCATGTGATCAGATGTTCTGGAGCACAAGGTTATGATGTGATGTGTGTTATGTGTAGGCTTTGCTAAAAAGATATGTTTTTAATCTACACTTAAACTGGGTGAGTGTGTCTGAGCACCGAACACTGTCAGGAAGACTATTCCAGAGTTTAGGAGCTGTGGACTTTGCTATTCTAGGAACTACTAGAAGCCCAGAGTTTTGAGTTTTCAGGGAGCGTGGCGGATTGTAGCGTGTTAAAAGACTGGAGAGATACATGGGAGCCAAACCATTTAGTGCTTTATAACTGAGAAGTAATAGTTTGTAGTCTACTCGAAACTTAAAAGGAAGCCAATGTAGGGACGATAAGATTGGGGTTATGTGATCATATTATCTTGACCTAGTAAGAATTCTTGCTGCTGCATTCTGAACTAACTGAAGCTTGTTTATTAATGATGCAGGACATCCACCTAGTGATGCATTATAATAGTCTTTTCTGGAGGTCATAAACGCATGGACGAACTTCTCTGCATCGGATATAGACAACATTTCTAAGCTTAGAAATATTTCTAAGGTGAAAGAAGGCTGTTTTTGTAACTTGGTTGATATGATTTTTAAAAGATAAGTTGCTGTCTAAAATAACTCCCAGGTCTTTTACTGTTGAACTAGTGGTTACAGAACATCTGTCTAAATACAGATTGAGATGCTGGAGCTTCTGTATACTAGTTTTTGGGCCGATGAGCAAAATCTCTGTCTTATCGGAATTTAAAAGTAGAAAGTTATGGGTCATCCAATCTCTTATTTCCTTAACACACTCCGTTATCCGAGTTAATTGAGCTGTATCGCCTGGTTTAGATGAGATATATAGCTGAGTATCATAAGCATAACAATGGAAGCTAATTCCATGCCTTCTAATAATATTTCCTAACAGAAGCATGTATATTGTGAAGAGCAGGGGTCCTAGAACTGAACCTTGCGGCACGGCATAATTTACTTGCATTAGCCTGGATAGCTCTCCATTTAAATCTACAAAATGGTAACGATCGGACAGGTAGGATTTAAACCAGCTTAATGCCTGTCCCTGAATGCCGATGTAATTTTGTAACCGATCTAGGAGGAGATCATGGTCTATAGTGTCGAATGCAGCACTAAGATCTAGTAAAACTAACAGCGAGATGAAGCCTTGGTCTAAAGCTAAAAACAGGTCATTAGTGATTTTAACTAGAGCAGTTTCTGTGCTATGATGGGGCCTAAAATCTGACTGAAACTCTTCGAAGATATTGTTCTCTTGCAGGTAGGAACATAACTGGGCAGCGACAATCTTTTCTAAAATCTTAGACATAAATGGGAGATTTAAAATTGGTCTGTAATTCGATAGAGTGTTTGGATC
Organism: Silurus lanzhouensis; assembly: GCA_039877035.1. Taxonomy (NCBI): domain Eukaryota; kingdom Metazoa; phylum Chordata; class Actinopteri; order Siluriformes; family Siluridae; genus Silurus; species Silurus lanzhouensis. Next base: position 23,916 of record JBCEWE010000864.1, read on the forward strand.
CAGATTAGTTTTTTTAATGAGGGGCTTAATAACTGCTAACTTGAGGGATTTAGGGACATATCCTAACGATAGTGAAGAGTTAATAACATTTAGAAGAGGTTCACCAGTTGTTTATAACATTTCCTTCAGTAATTTAGTAGGAATTGGATCTAACTGACATGTTGTCGTTTTAGCTTTGGCAATAACATTATACAGCTCTTCCTGTCCTATACATGTAAAACAGTGAAGTTGTGGAGTTGAAGGTAACACTGTCTCAGTAGATGGTGTCAGGGGTTGGACCGCCACAATTGTTTTTCTAATGTTATCTATTTTTTCAGTGAAGAAATTCATAAAGTCCTCACTACTAAACTGTGATGGAAATTTTTCAGATCCCTGATTTGTAGATAATTTAGCTACTGTAGTAAAAAGGAACCTGGGATTGTTTGTTGTTTTCTATGAGTTTGCTCAGGTGTTCAGCTCTAGCAGCTTTTAGCGCCTGTCTGTAGCTGAGCATACTGTCCTTATACGCAATTCTAAATACCTCAATTTGGTTTTCCTCCATTTTCTCTCCAGATTACCTGATGTTCTCTTGAGGGCATGCATATGACTATTATTCCAAGGTGCATGTAACCTCTCTAACCTTTTTTAACCGGATGGGGGCAACAGTGTCTAATGTGCTAGTGAGGATAAGGTCTATGTTGTTAGCCATTTCATCAAAATTATTAGCAGTTATGGGTTTAGTGAGAAACTGAGATAAATCAGGCAGGTTATTTATAAATCCGTCCTTAGTGGTCGGAACAATAGTTCTACCAAGTCGATAGCGTGGTGAAACACGGCTAATCTGCTCTACCGGTAGTGTGTACAGTATGAGAAAATGGTCTGTGATGAGTGAGTTTTCTATGCATGTCTAAAAGAACAATTTTTAAAACGAGCACTTCAAATGATTTAAAACTGAATCCTAATTGCTGACTAATATTAAGAGAGGCACTATAGATGGTTCCTACACCCCCCCACGACCAGTCTGACGGGGCTCATGCTTATAAACATATCCTGACGGTGTCGAATTATTTCGACTCAATCACCTGGTTTAATCCAGGTCTCAGTGAGACAGAGTGCATCGAGATTGTTATCTGTGATCATCTCATTTACAATCACTGCTTGGGTGCAAGTGATCTAATGTTTAAAAGACCAAACTTTAGAACTTTGTTGTGTTTGTTTATCTGGCATTTTTTAGTTATAACTGTAATAAGATTATTTCTGGATCTTGTGTATTCAATTCTTGGTTTTGGTAGTGCGGGCTTGAGGTTGCCACTGTTAAAATTCCTACCACAATGAGCGCAGCTTCCCGATGCTGTTTGGTGAAGTGTTATTGTCTCGTGTAAATCCATACTGCAGTGTCCGTGTTCGCTTGAGGTGGAATATAAACGGCACTGAGTATGACCGAGCCGAATTCCCGCGGTAGATAAAAGGGCCGACATTTGATGGTCAGTAGTTCAAGGTTTGGTGTCCAGGAGCGTGAAAGGGAACGATGCTTGCGCTGTCACACCAGTGGTTGTTCACCAGAAGACACACTCCCCTCCTCTTGACTTCCCCGACTCCAGTGTTCTGTCCAGGAGGTAAACCGAGAAAAACTCTGCCGGCTGGATGGCGTGGTCCAGTACCGCTGGGTTCAGCCATGTCTCGGTGAAGCAGAGAAGGTTGCAGTCCCGAATGTCCCTCTGGAACTTGACCCTTGCCCTGAGGTCGTCGAGTACGGGTCACATCCTTTGTTCTCCCTCAGGATCTCGCTCAGCCAGCATGGGTCTGGGTTTAAAAACGGTAAAAGGTGAGTGTATTGTACACCAATAGATATAAGAATGGCTCTGTCATATCTAATGGTGTCCATCTTGTGTAGATGGAACTGTAACCAAGTAAATAAAAATATAAAATAAACAAAAAAAGATCAAACGTAGCTGGAGCAGTCTTGATGGCAGCCAACCTCACCGGCACCCTCTTGAGATCTTCACCAAGAGATCCTCACCTCATTAAATGGCTCAACATTTGATATAGATCCAACACCAGCTTCTCCATGCCAGAGCCTTTAAACACTCAAAAGGGGTCCAATGTCCAAACACTACATGAAGTGGGATCCAAATAGCGCTGGTACGTCTCTAGATTTTTCAGATGGATAACAGAATGTTATTATTGCACTTAGTTTGAACCATGGGCTTCTGCTGTCAACACTGCATTTGTTTTTAAAAAGGATAAACTTGTTCTTTGAAGGTCCATAATCTCCATGAGGTGGGACAACTGGAGGTGGCGCAACCTTGAGATGCCCAGAATGGGAAGAGAAAGAGAAGCATTGGAGAGGAATTAGCATAGCTGCTGTTCATAATATCAACAAGCAAACATTGATAATGTTTATTTCTTCAAATGTGCTGGAGCACAAGGTTATGATTTATGATGTGTTGTTTATGCTTAGCATTATTTCTAAGGTGGAAGAAGGCTGTTTTTGTAATGTAGGTGATATGATTTTTAAATAGACAAGTTGTCTAAAATAACTCCTAGGTCTTTTACTGTTAAACTTGTAGTTACAGTACATGCTTCCAAGTGCAAGTTGAATTGCTGGAGCTTCTGTGTACTGTTTTTGGGCCATTGAGCAAAATCTCTGCCTCATCAGAATTTAATAATAGAAAGTTATGCATTAAACCACGCCAATTGAGAGATTTGATCTGGTTTTGATGAGATGTCAAGTATCACTGGGTAGCGCCAGCATAACAGTGGAAGCTAATCCCATGCCTTCTAAGAGTATTTTCCAAGGGAAGCATGTATATTGTGAAAAGCAGGGGTCCTTGTAGCACCCCATAATTTACTTGCATTAACCGGTATAGCTCGCCAATTAAATCTACAAAATGGTAACAGACTGATAGGATTTAAACTTAATGCCTGTCCCTAAATGCAGATGTAATTCTGTAAGAGATCTAGAAGAAAGTCATGATCTGTGATGTCACATGAAGCAGTAAGATCTAATTAAACTGAGATGTAGTCTTGGTCCAAAGCTAAAACCAGGTCATTTGTGATTTTAACTAGTGCAGTTTCTGTAATATGATGGGGCCTGAAATCTGACAAACTCAAAAGATATTGTTCTCTTGTAAGTAGGAACATATCTGTGCAGACAATCTTTTCTAAAATCTTACATATACAGGAAAGATTTTAAATGGGTCTAATTTGATTGTGTTTGGATCCAAATTAGGTTTCTTAATGAGGGGCTTAATTAATTGCTAATAATATTCAGCTGGCTCACCAGCAGTAACAAACACTTCTTTCAGTAGTTTAGTTGGAATGGGATGTAACATGTTGATTTGGCTTTGGTAATAACATCGTAAAGTTCCTATAAACATAAAAGGAGATGCTGTCAGAGGTTGGACCGCCACAATTGTTTTTCTAATACTTTCAAATATTTCAGTAAAGAAATCCTCACTACTATACTGTGATTGAATACATTTTTCAGATACCCGATTTGTTAATAATTTAGCTACTGTACTGAAAATGTACCTGGGATTGATTGTTGTTTTCTATGAGTTTGCTCAGGTGCTCAGCTCTATCAGCATTTAGCACCTATAACAAATAACCACTTTGTCCAAAAATAGTTTTACAGAGATAATGTTCTTTTTGGCATGTATAAGTTTAGTGTCTAAATTTACCCCTATTAAGCAGTCTAGTGGTGACTGTGGTAAGAAAAAAAGTAAACATACCAGGTATCGGAAAAGAGCAGTTTGTGTTATTGACATGACTGTAGCATATATTTAAAGCAAAAAGTACTGAACCTCTCAAATTTTCCTTGATATGTGGGAAGCGGTTCTGAAACATGATCCTCGTTGTAGGTAAATGTGCTTTGTACCATTTCAACCAGGATCCTGAAGTGCCTCTTCAGGATAGCTGTCTGCCTTCACCTGGGGTTGTTCATGCCAGCATAGACAAAGCAATTCTGGGTGGAGATCTCAAAGGCAGCAGACGGGTAGATGTCGTCGACCAGGGCTTGGCTTGCATCTTTTGGTGCTGGACCCATGTTCCGTGGTGCCTCAGTGCAGTGAGGAGAACCTAATCCAAAGGTAGGGCATCAAGAGGAATCATGCAGATCTTAATTGAAAAGGGACATGGTAAGTATGCTAATAACAGGATTACACAATTTTATTTTCAATATCTTGAGTCACCATCAGTAGTACTAATATTGCCAACTCAATCTTATACATGAATAACAATTGTAAAATATCACAAATGTGCACTCAATAGGATTTTTATTCCAAATATCAGTTCTATGAAATCCAATGTGAAGGCATGACTTCAGAGAAATTGAATGTAAATGGAGAACCAAGTACTGAGTCTTGTGGGACACCAGTGGAGATGGTGGAAAAGATGTTTATCACCTAAAAGTCACCCAATATAACTGACCTTGTAGGTAGGAGATTTTTGCCATCTTTGCAGTCATTTCCAAGACCCCTAAAAATTTAGTGTGGTTCACAATATCAAAAACTACAGAAAATATAAAAGGAACATGCTGCTTTGAAGTCACAGGTTATAATTTTGGAAGTGATTTCTATTGGTGGTTGATAAGGGATCCAGAGGGGGTTTGTGAAAGTTTTCCAAATAAGGTCATATTTTTGTTTTGTGTACATACATGGATCCACAACCATCTTCTGAACGTGGGAGACATGCTGGTGTCTGCAAAAGACAAGCTTTTGGGGAAAAGGCCACTGGTATTCTAACTGAAGGCAAAACTAACAGACAAAAGGGGGGATAAAGTAGAGAATGATTATTTTTTTTTAGTCCGTTTCTCACACATATGACATAATATTTTGTGTTGAATAAAAAAAGAAAAAGAATATTGAATAAAATGCAGATGTATGCAGTGTTGAGCTGTAGCAAATGCAAAATACATGTACAGACGCTCCTTACCTCACAAACGAGTTACGTTCCGAATAACTGTTCATAGCATTAATTTGTTCCTAAGTTGTTACTGTGTTTGTTTTTGACTATGCATATCTCCTAATGATGTTAGAGCTGTAAACACTATCAAAAACAATAAAATAAAAAAACAAATCAAAACACTATACAATATTTTGTATAAGTAATAAAAAGAATACAAATTCATTAAAAAAATTATTCATTTGCCCTAGTCCAATGGGCATCATGTAGACTTGTTACGGTAGACAATTAGCTAGCACTAGTCTCTACTCTACTTAGTTTTGAATTCTCAACTACGAACAAATTTTACTTTGTTCCAGGTTTGTTCATATTTGCAAATGTTTGTAAAGTGGGGAGAGTCTGCATATGCTGTGTATATAAACAGCAATGTTTGGGTGTAAACTTGCGCAAACCGCTCCAATGTCTGTGTTTATGTCTATGTATTAATAGATCTAAGTACTCTCCTGGGTGAGGACCTAAATGGTTTGCAAGAAGCAGCGCTCCTTTATACTTTCTGCTGGACTTCAGGGAGCAGAAGCACTTCCCTGCTTACGACAGTGAGAAGCATCCCATTGTCCATATAGCCGAGAACCCACAACATCTTCCTGGTCTTTGTTCAGCGGTACTTGCTCTTCACCAGGATGTTTCACATGGCCTGCATGATGCAGACAGCAAATAATTATTACTCAATATGGTACAAATCCCAGCTTTACAGATCATAAGTTTTTATGTATATGTAGTGACTTAGCAGAATGTGTTGATTTATTTGTTAATTAAATTGGGAAAAAACCCAATCAAATATCTACAGCTTTCCAACAATTAGACTGAGAAAAGTCTGGAACAGTGGACTGAATCATTATGCTGAATTTGACAAATCAGATCTAAAGTTTTCTACAGAGCAGTGTAAAAGTAGTAGTATAGTCTATGTAGTGGTTAATCATAATCTTGCTTCACCTACTTACTGGAAAAATTTAATAGAAATTTTATATTTATAGTTAATTATATATAAAAAATGATTACATTGCTTGCCATCCTGATCATGTTCCTGGTAAAACAAAGATATAAATAAACACATCTAAAACGTTTTGAATGGTTATTTAAAACAGTCAAAAGAATGTTAACTTACACGTCTTTTCCTGTATTTTGGTTGGAGAGATATGCAGCATCTTATTTATTGATCATGGTCAGAGCATTTCATTTGTATTCTTGATGCTGGTTAAGTTCCCACTCTGGCTAAGCCTAGGGGAGTGCAATAACAATTATTTAGTTGTTGTGGGTTGTTTGGATAAAAGTATAAGAACCAGACATTACTGGTTATTGCTTTAAATGGTCAAGTAAAGGTGGTTCCACAGAATGCCACAAAGTATAAGGGTGAAAAGAAGACTAGACTTACACAGGCAAGAGAACATTGATAGTGCCAAAGAAATGAACTCAGAAAAAATAAAAATGCTCTAGGCTGTATTTTGAATGCTAACCTAACTAACAAACAGCAATAATCTAGCAGACTACACTAAGGTACACTATTAAAAATACAAGGTGTGGCACCTGCCCTCTAATTTAGGGTGTCTAAACAGTGATGAGACCCACATGGTGGAATCTATAGGTACACACATTCTTACCTGTTTTCAAACCAAGTGAGCTAGCATCACAGCAAAGCTAGCAGACAGCAAAACTAGCAACGTTCACATTGCTGCTTTTAATCATCAGTCTCTGCCTCCTCTGGTCAGGTTCTTGCTCTTCATTGGTCCCATTTTTTCACATATAGGTGACTTCAACTATATATAATAGCAGAGCACTAAAGACTGAGCAAACACCAGAAAACAGCACAGACCCATAACAAAATCCTTTTTAGGCTACTGGGACAGACACAAGATAGTAATATATTCAGCAAAAATCTGTATTAATAAACAATCAGTGTTTAGGAAATTGCAAAACATCAAATTGACAAGAAATAAAATTGTAACATACAAAGGTTTGGTCTCAAAATTTAACAAAGACAAATGTGAGGTGGTGGTGATAAAATAGTCAAATACTTTAACTGTGATTGAGTACAGGTGCAGGTCATCAGAGTGCTGGTGATTAAAGGTGACACATGCTGTGTCTGAAACTGCACCTTATCCCCTACATAGTGCACTATTTAGAGTGTGGGCCATTTTGTAGTGATGTTCAAATTCAAAATCAACTTTCCATCTGTTCAGTGTTCACAAACTTACAACCAGCAGAGTAACATGCATTTATATCTACAAACATCATAAACACATGAATGAGAAAATAATTTATACAAATTAATGAAGGAAGGAAAGAAAATTGATCACATGGAATGAGGTAAAAGACAAATCAGTTCCACATAGTGTGCATCAGTAACACCTGACACAATAGCTGTGATATTTTAATTAATCCCAAAACTTATATCACCTGATAATAAAGAATCTGTTTTATGAGGTTCTGTTTTTTTTAAATATATTTTGCGTCTATCAATGTGAAAACTAGCAATATTAACTATAGCTAATGTACATTTCTACTAAGTAAAAAATAAATACATCACTATGTAATTTTATTTTGTTAATTATTTTGTAATTTATTTATTGCTGCTGTTATAATATATGTATATAAATATGTATAATTTAAAAGGCACCAATAAAAAATTCAATGGTCAACAGTGTACATTAATTAATTGTTAGAAATACAGAATATAATATATAGAAATAAAATACAGTAAAGTTTGGATTGAAGAGAACACAAATGGTTGAACTTTAGTATTTCATTTGCTTTTAGTTCGTAACCAATAAACTCTATACATCTTTAATTTTATGTGATTACAATAATAAACAGGGGCAGGTGAGGCTGGAATATGATTCCATTTCCACATGATTTTGATCCTCCATAACTGCCTTTACTGTATATATACTTACACTAGTTCCCACTGAAATCTGTAACTCAGTTATTATCAGATTGTTCAGGAAAACATTCTTCACTCCCAATTGTCACTGTAGAATTGCCACTCTGTGTGATTTCCTCTTCAGAAATTATGGTGCAAATGGTCTAATTAGTAATAACTAAAGCTATAATGTAGCAAATGGGACACATTGTAATATTATAAAGTGCTAGAAATGAATTGATGCTCACTAGAACCTACTGTAATAACATGCTTCTAATTAAACATAAATAATTAAACAAAAAATTACTCCAACTTATGAAATGTAATAATTTTAATTTAATTTGTTAAAGCAAATCCCTAATAATGAAGCAAAAAAAACATTTATAAATAAATAATAATTTTATAGTGAAATGAATAAAGGAGACTCTATTAAACAAAATAACGTATTGTTAGTAGAAAGGTGGTGGCTGATCTTCTTAAACATTCATATCCTATAGAGAGATGATGACAAAAGTAAATGTAAACATGTAAACAGCTCCATCTAGTGAGAAAAGCATGAATCTGCTGCAGTCATGTGTAGTGCTTTTTGTACAGTGGAGTTGGGTTTCCTGTCACTGTGGGCGTCAGAGCGCAGTAGTACAGTGCAGAGTCTGATACAGCAGCAGAGGAGATGTGCAGATCCACTTTCTTTTCTATTTTCTTATATATTTTATCAAGTTTTATAGACAATCCAGGATGTGGTGGTTGAGCTTCTCTGACATATTCACTGTCTTCATCAATCAGCAGCAGAAACTCTGGTCTTGATCCAGGTTTTTGTTGATACCAGTGAAGTGTGTTACCTGATCCAGTATATGTGCAGGACAGTGTGATGTTGCTGCCTTCAGTTACAGATAAAGTAGTTTCTATTGGTTTAATGCTGATATCAGCAGCCTCTGTTATAAGACATTACCATGACATCATTACCATTTATTAATTCACAAATTCAAATGTAAATTGTGCTTTTTTATCATTAGAAGACTGATTAGTTTTTACATGTAATGTACAGATTAAAACTTACAATTAATTACAAAAATATATCATGACCGTTTTTTCAATAATAAATTTAAGTTTCTGTTCATTAAAATTTATAAATCCATGTGTAATATAAAACTTACCAATATCAGCAATAAAGAAAAGTAAGAAGAGGAGTAACATTGTGATTCTGAGTGTTTAGTTCAGACCTCCAGCTGTATAAATAAATGTGAGGGTTGTAATGTCATCAGTCTCTGATGTCTCCACATGTAGCTCCGCCCACTCATATTTATTCATATTCATCACAACTCTGCTTCATCTCATACTGCACAGGGGAATAACAAACGTTGCCATCTGTATGTATTGTATTGATATTTATGGACATATAAGATTATTCTGTATAGCATTAAGAACAGAGCCAATTATATATATATATATATATACATACACTGGCGATCAAAATTAGAGAACAATTTATAAACAATTGAACAATTCTGAAATAATATCATCTTCACTGCTCAACAGTTGAAGGAGTTTCAACTATACCATGCTACCAGAACACCTTTTCCACAAAATAAAAAAAAAAAGTTTTTGCAGAAAACACACTGATCAAAATTAGAGAACACTTTCAGATACCTCCCAGTTATTGGTGTTACTCTGGCACCTGGTGCTAATTTCCTTGATTATCTGTCAACCCCTATTTAACTTCCAGTTTCACTGACTCTGCAAGATGGTGGGCCGTTTTAAAGTGACTGAAAGCCTCCGGGAAGCAGGTTGTCCATCCCCAAAGGGATGACCCTATCAGCCATAGCAAGACAAGTTGGTCATTCCAAATCTGTGATTTCAAGAATATTGAATCTTTACAACATCACAAACTCATTCAAGTCCACCAAGAAGGCTGGTCGTCCACGGAAGACAAATACAAGAGAGGACTTTAAGTTCTCCAAAGTAAGTATAAACCGGTAATCCCCCACAAACCCATGAACAAAGGAGATTTCTCCCTCCGAAAAGTTTAGCCTGGAATTGGCCATTCCACCATAGATGGGTGTGGCTCGGGGACCTTTAAAATATCTTGAACCCCACTAATCGTTGTTAAAGAACCTATTCTTCGAGATGGGACTCAAACCCTTTGAGGGAGATCTTCTGGCAAGCTTTACCTTCAAGAACTTCTCCTACTCTGATCTTCAGGAGAACCTGGAAGAACTGGAAGAACCTGGAAGAACTTCTAACTGCCTCCTAATCTAATCTCGCAAAAAGGGAAATATTTATAAGTACAGATTAATTTTAACAGATTATAATAACATTATATGTTATTATAATCTGTTAAAATTACTTATAAATATTTCCCTTTTTGCGAGATAAATTCGCTACAATATACAGTATATAGTAATATATACATTTTATCTTAAATTAGATACAAATTAAATCAGGCATTCAGTTGTATTTATTCAGTTTAAGTATTTTTGAGTCTCTCTTCCTGTTTCACTGATCTATGTGTCAGCAATAAAAAAAAATCCTTCTTTATAAGTTAATGTATTTTGGACATCCCAAGAGAGGTGGTAAGAAATGAAGTACAAATACTTTTTTACTGTATTTAAGTAGATATTTCTGGTACTTTTCTTTTAATATTTATTTTTTTGGACAACGCTTATTACATTTTTTTTTAAAACAAATATCTGTAATTTCCACTACTTTTATTTTCATATCAGTTAATTACTTTAGTTTTAATCTATTTGTTGACATTATCAATATTTTTTTCTTCTCATTATGCACCGTTTTCCGCCCATCAACCTATTTCTTGTCATTGCACGGCTTTTTCAATCTACCACTAGCCTACGACCACAGACATTGGCTAGCCTACAAAGCTTATGACAAGCAAGGCAGATGGCAACAAGAAGTATAGGGCTATACGTAGATAAAGCAGGTAGTCAGCGATGTAAATATGATGGAGAACAGAGACATTCCTGATCACCTGATCATTATCATCTAACAAAATTAAAAATTATTTTGTGGTAATCTATTAATATGATATGAGGTCCAGTTACCGGTGTGACTAAAACAGGAACATGATCACAGACATTTATTTTATCTTATATATAATGTCTGCAACTTTAAGACTTTTAGCTCATGCTAGAGTCCATTAGTTTTGAACAGTAACTGAAGTAGGATCTGTAAAGGATAAATAAAAATCTATTTAATTTCAGTGCACACCAGTAACATCAGAACCAACACTGCTGTTGATGTAATTAAAATCTATATTTTAATATGAAAAATTTACTTTTGTGAATTTAGTATGATCATTTTCATAGGGGTCCCTGGTGGTCTAGTGGTTAGGATGCGGCGCTCTCACCGCTGTGGCCCGGGTTTGAACCAACCCCAGCCACGCTTAGTGCCGGTCCCAAGCACGGATAAATGGGGAGGGTTGCGTTAGGAAGGGCATCCAGCGTAAAAACGTGCCAAATCAAACATGCGGATGATCCGCTGTGGCGAAAGCCGAAAGAAAGTTTTTTAGTATGATAATTTTTATATTTAAGTTCCCATATGTCTTTCAGCTGCATATGGTATCACAACTGTACAAATGTACATGTCTGTGGTTTACTAGTAACTGACATTTGGTGAAGGGAGTCTCTTTAATCTTCTGTGGATTTAGAAGCTTCCTGTATTCATTCTTAAGGTTTTTGTACATTATTTTCTTGACTCTGTATTACTGTGCTACATCTCTTAAAGCACAGTGATAAAGTGCAGAATCTGAGGGCTTTAGGTATCTGATAGTAAGTTCAGTAGAGTCTGTGGTTGATTCTGCCTCGAATCGAATGTCAGTGGGACTGTCGCCTACATTAAATAAAAAGTGTAGTGCGCTATTTGGATATTGTATGTACCAGGAAAGCAAAATGTTACTGCTGCTTGATTCATATGAATATTTCAGGGTAACAGTGTTTTTAGAATTATATTCTGTAAAATAATTTTTGTACAGTAAAATAGTGAATGACCTGTAACTGCAGTGAGAATCAGTGGTGTGTATCTCACTATGTACAGTAAGGTGTAGAGTTGAGTCATTTCTGAACACAGCTCTGTGAGGATTCTGTATAATAGTGCTGTATGTGCTGAACTTTACACATGAGGGAACACGTCTCTAGAAGGCCACACCCAGGAAGTGCTGCTGTTGTAGTGTAACTTTACAGATCATCTTTCTTTCTTTCTTTCTTTCTTTCTTTCTTTCGAGGTCCATGAAGTTGAGTAACATCAGTGTGCTGGATCAAGTGCTATTTTATAAGATGTCAAATAATTAGTGTTTATAATGAAACCATATTTTAAATGTAATACTTTATTTTGGATTTTGTTGCATTTTCATAATAAACATACTACATCTTTATTCCATCATTTCATGTATTTCATCACAATCACCAGGAGAGAACACTATAAAACATGCAGCAGGAAAGATCTCCAGATCTACTTTCTTTTTGTCTTTATGAAGTCTGATGGAAATTCGTGGGTCAAGTTGTTCAGCTCTAGTGACACTTTTAGTGGATATAATAATAAGCAGAAGAAACTCTGGTCCTCATTGAGGTTTTTGTTGATACCAGTGAAGATAAACAGCTGAATCATCATATGTGCAGGTCAGTGTGGTGTTACTGCCTTCAGGTGAAGATATGATGGTTTGTTCTGGTGTAATGCTGCTGCCAGCAGCTCCTGCTGTAAACACATTACAACAACAAATATTTATAATGTCATTTCTTAAGGACCAACTGAATCATCATGTTTATGTTTCAGTACAAATCTCCAGCATCCACATAAAGTTTGTGTAGAATATAAAAGACTTACCAATGATTTGAACAACTATGAAAAGAAAGAAGAGGAACATGATGGTTGTGTCTTGCAGTAGATATAAATGTCAGTATCTCTGTGAAACTGTCTAAACTGTATCTCACCACACCGAGCTCCGCCCACTTTTACTGAGGTGTAGTCATGACCATTCTGTAATCAATGCCTCAGTTTGTAGTCGTGTAAATTCTGCCCTTATTTCATCTGAAATTACAAAGATGGAGGATTTTTATTTATTTTTTAAAACAAATAATTAAAGTAAAAATTAAATGTAAATACAGAGTTATTTTAGAGATTTGTTCAGAGAGTTTATGATGTGTGTTAATGTTTTTAATGTCCATGTTGTACTGAATTTTCTGACAATGCTGAAAAGGTGGTATAGAAGAATATCCGATATTATAATAAATAAATAATAAATTAACAAAGACAACTAAAATATAAAAATTTCCTAAGTTGTTCTTTGTATTAGTGAATTGGGTTGTGAGGAAGTATGTAGTTAGTATTTAATCAGATTATTGAGTATTGAAACTGTTTATTCTTAAAGTTTCGTGATAAATAGAACTACAGAAAAAGTCACATGGTTTAACTGATCTTTATTCTAGGCTTGTTTACACTCAAGAATTCAGGATTTAACTCATGATCCTTGAAGATGGATTTGGACTGTAATCAATATAAACAGTCTGCTACAATGGTTTTAGGCTGCAGTTGCCATGAGCAGTTAAATCGGCTGAATCAAGTCTCCATCAGTAAACATTTGAAAACCTCAACAAAGATAAAACTAAAATAAATGGATATTTGGTGTCACCCAGATGAGGATGGGTTTCTCTCAAGGTTTCTTCAGCCACTAGCTTATTAATTAGGGATAAACTAATAATCTATACATTTTAAATACATATTTAGAATCAATTTATTTCTGTAAAGCTGCTTTGGGACAAAGTTTATTGTTAAAACATCTGTCAGGCTCTCCCGGGCACACTGATCGCACTTCCGGTTTCGCGGCATGCACTTCTGGGTCGGCGGCCATCTTGCCTTTTTTTCCCGCGCCTCCCGGTATATAAGAACAACCAAGAGTTTAGCTCCTAGCCAGATTATTTTACCGGCTTCCTTGCCCCTAAGATTATTTTTGCATTCCGGCCTGCTCTGGATACTGATCCTGATCCTGATCCTTACCCTGAACCTGATTTCTGTTCTTCTCTGTCTCCCTAGTTAACTGGTTTGGATTTAGGACTGTTTGTGGTTTATGTTTTGCTCTGCCCCGTATTGTTCTGTTTGTCGGCTCTTGATATTTTGGACTGTTTTTTCGGTTTTGGTTTTGTCTCCCTGCATTGCCCTGTTTGCCTGTGCCTTGACCCGGGACTGTTTTTGGATTGTGTTTTTGCCTTTGCCCCTTTGCCCTACCTTTTTATATTAAAGTCTGTTTTGCCTAACTCCTGTTTACATCCTGCATTTGGGTCCTCCCATCCACTCTACTCACCAAGCCCAGAACCTGTGTTTCCTGACATCTATACAAATAAAAAAACATTGAACTGGATGTTTCAAACAACTTTTGAGGAAAAAAACCAAAAACTTTTGAGAAATGATTCATATTTTTCCTTCAGAAGATGAACACTGCACTTGTGAAGAAGCCAGTTTTAGATACTTTTCTAGAAATACAACAAACTGCTTTGTAGAGCACACACTCTCTCTCTCTCTCTCTCACACACACACACACACACACACACACACACACACACACACACACACACACACACACACACACACACAAACACACACACATAAGCATACCCTGTATATACTATTTTTCCTATATATATCTTTATCTTTATATATTTTTATATTTGACATAGTTTATTGTTTTTATTTATCTTCTTTTTTCCCTTGTTTTATTGTTTCCCCCCATCCTATTCCCTCATGCTGGACAAATCGTACAAAGCATTTCACTGCATGTCGTACTCTGAATGTATGTGTATGCTAACAGTTGAATTTCAAATCCATCAGTCTCAATTGTGCAAAGCAAACATGCCAAACTTAAAGCCACTGTCTCCAATGTTATGTAATGCTGGCAACCAAACAGTGTCGAAGTTTTTGTACAGTGCAGTTGGATTTGCTGTCACTGTGGGCTGCAGAGAACAGTAGTATAGATCAGAGTCTGATACAGCAGCAGAGGAGATGATCAGATCCACTTGTTTATTAATTTTATCCACTTTAACATCCAGGCGTGGTGGAATGGAGTCACTTTTATCTCCACTTAAATCATTAATATAAAGAAGGAACTGTGGGTTAGAGTTTGGATGTTGTCTGTACCAGTGCAGGTAGCTGTATGTAGCACTTGTGCTGTAGTTGCAGGACAGAGTAACATCATCACCTTCATTTACACCTTCATGAGTGAATCTTGGGTTTATTGAATCTCCCATTGAGTCACCTGTTATAGAAGAGAACATAATGCATTTAACTTTTAATGTGTGCACAAACAATAGATAAATATCTTACATTCTGCTTTTTCTCCTCACCACACACACATTTATCACTAATTCAATACTTAACATATTGAAAGAACAAAAATATTGATATATAACTCACCTAGTAAAAGCCACAGACACGTAAATATAACAGTGAACATGATGAATGTTTTTTCCTGAATAAAAATATTCTAAACTCTTTCTGTACACTAATATGTTAACATCATACAAGTTTATGAAGCTCCACCCTACAGCATCACGTGACAGAGTCACCAATCACACGGGGAATCTGTCCTGAACACATAATAAACAAACACAAACCATGAAAATGATGTAATTATAATAATTTTAACAATAGTTTACTATAAAAATAAATATAAACAAATTAATTTAGGATGTAGTTAAATTATGTAAAAAATTCTGTATATTAAACAGTATAACAAACATTTTCTGAGGTATTTCACTGAGGTGAGGAACAAACCAGCTGTTGCTCTTGGTGACGCTATAAAGATGTCAGTGAGCCATTAGGGTTTAAAGGGAAGTGTACACAGTGTGTGTAATGTGTCCTGGATTGAGTAAATGTTGTAGTAAAAGAAGCAGTAATCAAGACTTTCTATTGAAGATGAAATGAACATTGTTACTAATCAGCAGTATCCGACAAGGATGAGATTCGAACCCACGCGTGCAGAGCACAATGGATTAGCAGTCCATCGCCTTAACCACTCGGCCACCTCGTCACATGGGGCAACCCGATACCCTGACGAAGCACTATTTTTCAAGACAGACCTAAGGACTTAAATAATAATTGAAAAAAAGAAAAAATATAAAAACACTATAAATGATCACTGTAAATTCAAAACTAATTTGATCTCAACACACACACACACACACACACACACACACACACAAAGAATAAATAGTTAAAAAAGCCACGATTTTCCCAATGGCAACCGACAAAGGGTGGGTAAAGGTCATGCCATGACCCGGATTCGAACCGGGGTTGCTGCGGCCACAACGCAGAGTACTAACCACTATACGATCACGGCGTTACACGCTTGTGGTGGTACAAAAGTGATGTTTTACCTGGAATGTTACCTACTGGCTGACGACATGGGCCACACTGGGAGCTGTTCACCTCATTCGTCTTTCCTTTTGGTAACCATTTCAATAGTGTACAGCGTTGAGCTTTGTGAAAGTCAACTTACAAGCGTGATGCAAAACGTGGCCAAAGTCAGATTTAGCGTGCTATGTTGAAAGCATTATGCCATGACTCTAATACCAGCTGGGGTAGCTGTGGCTCCTCGAGCAAATTGGATGCAGAATTCAACGCCCTTATTGAAGCAAAAAGAAGGTTTCCCATAACGGGAGTCAAACCAAGGCCGCCTGGGTGAAAACCAGGAATCCTAACCGCTAGACCATATGGGAAACAGATGTCTAAAACTGATCACAAAGGGCTGTGTCAGATGAGGACCAACTTTGGATTCATTAAAAGACATCCCTTTGATCTCAGTGTGTCAAACTGTGACATCGTCAAAAAGCGACGAGCCATCAAGCCATCAGGCTTCTCAACACAAAGAACTGAACAGAACTCACACACACTCACTTACACACGCACACACACACTCACTGTGTGTTACTGTTACTGAACTGTACAACCTGGACTAAACACAATCATCACTCATCTCAATCCACTCCACCACCATTTATATATTTATTATTATTTATACTCGCACCTTATATTCAGTACAATGTTTACATGCTGTTTTTGCACCTTTTATACTAAAATAGAATGTTTACATGCTGTCTTTGCACCTCCTTGCTGCTGTTTTTTGCACTACATTGCTCTGTTCTGTTGTACTTTTTCCTGGGTATAGTTTTTACATTTCACCTCACACAGTACTGTATACTTAAGTACAGTAGGTTTACTAGTCGGCGCTATACTTGGTTTTTGTCTTTTGTCTTGTCTTGTGTTGTCTGTCTGCACTCTGTCTGTCTGTACTGTTCTTTTGTTTGCACTGTTTGCACCAGGCTGCACTCGATGCACTTTATGTTGTTTTGTTGTTTAGTGTAGCACCAGGGTTCTGGAGGAACGTTGTTTCGTTTTTACTGTGTACTGTGTACCACTGTGTATAGTAAAAATGACAATAAAAGCCACTTGACTTGACTTGACTTGAAGCGTTTCGTCTGTAGATGGCGTTAGACTCAACAAGTAATACGTGCAAATTAAATGCAAGGATGAGGTGGCCGAGTGGTTAAGGCGATGGACAGCTGAGCCATTGTCCTCTGAACGTGTGGGTTCGAGTACCATTTTTGTCGGTTAGTTTGCTTTAATGAAATAATCAGAAATGTTACTTAAAGTCCAAGATCACAAATCATATACATTCATTATGTTCTATACAATTTACAAAAAAATGTAACTACAAATGGATAATTACTGTATTTACAATGTACATTTCCTCAGCACAAACCTGTAATTATTTACATTTTAAATGTATTATTATTATTATTATTATATTTTATTTAATCATATAAATGTACAAATATTAAGTCAGAGCTGTAATACTGTCTACAGTTCTGTCATCATTGTAATCATAAAAATAAAATAACATTTCGGATTTTAATTTCTTCATTCCTCAAAAACCAGAGCAGGAGTTCAGATAACACATAAACATTGTGCATGACAGAATGTAGCAGTATGGTCTAATCAGTGTTGGGGGTAACTCGTTACAAGTAACGTGCGTTACGTAATAATATTACTTTTCTGGAGTAACGAGTAAAGTAGCGCGTTACTTTATAAATTTACACATTAATATCTGAGTTACTTTTTAAAAAAAAGTAATGCGAGTTACTTTTCAGTTAAAATATTTTGCATAAAAATAAATAAATACTGAATTAAAATAAACGTAGTCACGTAGAATCGCACACTCATACGTGCGAGCCGCGGGAACAGAAGCTGGTCAGAAGCGGAGATGGCAAACAAGAGCATTACATTACTGTGATGGAAGTGTTCTTATTATTTTGAAATAGTCGAGAAAAAAGGAGAAAGGAATAAAGTGTAGATTATGTGTCGGTGAAAAGCTCTTGTCAACTGCAGAAAATACCACTAAAACAAAAAAAAAACATCTGCATGCAAAGCACAGCACTACAGATGTACGATGCCATCGCAGCGGAGATAAAGAGCAAATTCACAGTTCATTTGCTCTTTGTGGGAAGATAAACTGCCACGGTCACTGATAATAGCGCGAACTTTGTAAAAAGCGTTCAGAATGTTTCAAGCTGATGATGAAGCAGAGAATGATGTAGACAAGGACGAGGTCATATTTATGAAATTGCACAATGTTTTACGAAATAACAGTGAAAGGTATGTTCTCCCTCCACATAACCGGTGTGCAGCCCACACCCTCAACCTTATATACACGAATGATAGTTACATTCCTGAAGGCGAAGGCAGATTGCAAAGCAGTGTAGAGAAGTGCGACTGGAAAGTGTTCAGCCTTGTGCTCAAAATGTAGTCGATCATCTTATTGTTCTCAAAAGTTATTAAGCATTTTAAATGTTTAAGAAATGTCTTTTGCCCTAATATAACTGATTTCTTAATGGCAATTATCTATATTACACCTGTTACACCTGTAAGACGTATTAGACATATTACAGATTTGAATGATGTATTGTTTTTATCTGTACGATCAAATATATATATATATATGTCTTTATTGATCGTACAGATAATCTGATCATTCAAATCTGTAATATATATCGGCGACATAACATATATAATTATATATATATATATATGTTATGTCGCCGAACCCTGATATCTCGAGCACAAGGGGGGGAAAATTTGCCATTTAACGTCGGTTATGTCGATCGGCACTGTGCAGCCGCAGATGAACTCGCAAAAGTGGCGGAAAAATCAAACCTTACAGATGCTACAGTTGTTGTATTGTATACTGGTGAATCTCTGCTGTAGTGCACATATGCCTTTTGTTGTTGAATGTTATGCGATGAACGGGAGGCCAAAGCCGCGCTTGGTAGGAGTGCGGCGCGGAACGTGGAATGAGCAGCAAAAGCATAGAATGAACACCGGCAGGATCGGGGGGGAATCTGCGATGCGCTTTGGGAAGAAAAGCGCAGCCGTTGAGAGAGTGCCGGTGGGAGGGCACGTACCGGGATACGCATGAGCGATAACAACGACCGCCATGAACCAACATATACCAACAATAACAGACAGTGAGAGTGTGGAAATTTAAATAGTAGCTGGTGATGATAATAAACAAGCACCATATGTGCACGATTGAAGCCTGGAGCTTCAGAGAAAGCGGCCGAGAAAGCACCTGACACGCTGAAGGGGGGCCGAAGGGGGCGTGGCAGGTGGATTCCTGACAGTTAACAAACATGTATGTAAATTTTTATAGCATGCCTTCATCAAACAAATCGCGGCAATGCTGTTGTGTAAAAAAAAATCCAAAAACACAAGCATGCACATTCTCTTTATTAACGCACATCATGAAAATAAAGATATTTCAAGCACGTTAATATACTGCCGCCATTTTGATTTTCGTTTATCTCGATCATCGGTTACCTCGATGCTTTTTGGCGACCCCCTAGGACATCGACATAACCGGGTTCCACTGTATATATATATATATATATAAATACACGGACAGCTAACGAGGTGATACCGGAGAAAGTGCACCTCTTCAAGTCAAGAAGCTCGAATTAATATATATTATATATATATATATATATATATATATATATATATATATATATATATATATATATATATATATATGTGTGTCTTTATTGATCATACAGATAAAAACAATATATGCAGTATATAAAAGTTTGACTTGACTTGACGCGGTGCAGTTTCTCCGGTATCACCTCATTAACTGTCCGTGTGGAAACATAGCAAACATTAATGATGTCCACACATCTCTGCACTGTTATAGCCTTTATATTTAATCACTGTACATATGCTTACATACATATCACATGCTGTACATATGCTACATATTTATCTGCATTTTTTGCACGATTGCTACTTTTTGCACTTCTGGTAGATGCCAAACTGCATTTCGTTGCTGTGTACCTGTACTATGCAATGACAATGTTCTCTCTATCTATCTATCTATCTATCTATCTATCTATCTATCTATCTATCTATCTATCTATCTATCTATCTATCTGTCTGTCTGTCTGTCTGTCTGTCTAATATTAATATGATGTGAGGTCCATAATAACTACTTTTTACTTAAGTACATGTCCGAGCCAAGACTTCTTGACTTTCACTTAAGTAAAAAGGTATAATCAGTACTTTAACTTTTACCCGAGTATTTGAAAACATGAGTATCTGTACTTCTATTTAAGTAATGGATGTGTGTACTTTTGCCACCTCTGATACAAACAAAATGCACTAATTTACAAATCACATAAAGCCATATTTTATTCACAATAAAACAGTGTGAAAAGTGGGAAACACCACCAGACTCCACACTGGGATTTATTAATAATCAATAAACAGCTTCTATTTGTGTCTTTTGCTCAATCCAATCATCTATATACTGTACAGTGAAAGTATTCACAACGCTTCCAAAATGGATTAAATTAATTATTTTTTTAAACATTTTACAAACAATACAGTAAAATTATTTTTTCATCAACAATATATGAACCACAATAGCGATTCGTTTTATCACATTTTCATGAGATTTGAGGGTATTTAAATCATTATCACTAAATAAAGATCATAACAAACACATGATATTTTGCTTCATGGAGAAAATCGAATTATTTGAGAAAACACAACAAACAGTTAATTATATGAAACATAGACATGAAATCCACAAACTTAATGAGACAACAAGCAGATGAGAACATCCAGACAACACTAATTAGGTGAAACAGGAAACAGATGTGGGTGATAAGTGCAGCATGTGACTCCTTTTTTATTTATTTTTTTAATAAAAAAAAATTTAAGTAAATATAAAATGTAGATAATACAGAGTTATTTTAGAGATTTGTTCAGAAAATTAACACACATCATAAACTTCCTGAATAAATCTTTAAATTATACACACTCACACACACATTCACATACTGCACATCATATGGACATGAAAATTAGTCAACAAGGCATGTTTTTGACTGGTGGAGAAAACCTCTAAAGCATGGCTAAATCATGCAAATTCAGCACAAACAGTAAGGTGAGATACAAAACCAATAATATCAAAGGTGTGAAGCAAACATACAAACAACTAAGCCACTGTCTCCCCCTGTTGGCAGTCTTAAATATAACATAACAATGGGAAGGTTTTTGTACAGTGCAGCTGGATTTCCTGTCACTGTGGGCACCAGAGCACAGTAGTATAGATCAGAGTCTGATACAGCAGCAGAGGAGATGATCAGATCCACTTTATCTCCATTAATAGTAGCAGACATTCTTGGGGTTTGTTCTGACTTAGATCTCCACTTTGTGTAATAGAAAGAAGGAACTTGGGTCTAGATTTCAGATGTTGTCGGTACCAGTGCAGGTAGGTGTATGCAGTATTGGTTGTTTTGTAGCTGCAGGACAGAGTAACATCATCACCTTCATCTACAACTTTATGAGTAAGAAGTGTCTCTATTGAATCTGCCATGGAGTCACCTGTCATAGAGAAGAGAACATAATGTTTTCTTGGAATAATTAAACCAGATTTACATTTGACATGACTTTATTTATTCATACATTTTCTCATCACTACACATTTATTAATAACGACTTTAACACATTTCTGCAATGACAAAAAGTCAGTGTGTAACTCACCCAGTGAAAGCCACAGACACATGAATATAACAGTGAACATGATGATGGTGTTTGCTGAATGAAAATATTCTTTCTGTACTCTAATATGTTAATCTCATAAAGGTTTATGAAGCTCCACCCCACAGCATCACATGATGGTGTCACTAGTGTGACTGTCAGATTGCTGAGATACTGATGCATCCAGACTTTACATTCAGACTCATATTTATATATTTATAATTATTTTGTTTATTGCAAATGTAGTATGCAGTAAACTGTGTTTTATTTATATTACTCATCTTTCTTCCTCCTTGTGCATTACATCTACACTTTTATCCAAAGTGACTTACAGTTGATAAAGCAGATGACATTTTATTAAAACTGATGAGTGAAAGTTTTGTATCTGATTCCATTAATGTTGGATGTAATTTAAACATAAACATTGTGTACACAAGTAAAGTTAGAAGTGTTTAGAGTTAAACCTCCATTACAACAGACTCTCATCCCATTTCATTTACTGCACCATCATGTGCTTTTCCATGCAGGAGACAAACAATATTACAGAGAATGTTAAGAAATTCATGATAAAGTCATCAGTATCTCTGGAGGATGTGAACAGAGTTGTATGAAGCGCTATGATTTGGCCCACAATAAGATAACTGACAGCGCCATCTGGTGTTTCCCCTTGAGAAAAACTGTAACACAGTTAGTTAATAAAATACATTTATTAACTAAACAATTATAAATTATATCAGCATTTTTAATATAAGAATTCAAATCCTTTGCTCTCATAACTGCATGAAGTCTGAAATCCAAAGGCATCACCAGACCCTCAGTTTTCTCACTGCTTATGTTTCTTCTGTAGTTTTCTTCAATTTAATTTGTCACGTTCATTTGTAAAGAGCTTTTAGCAATTGCCATCTTCACAAAGCAGTTTTACAGAAATATATTAAACATCTAATACATCTTATATTTAAAATCTAATAATATATCTGAATTTTAAATGTGCAAAAGTATCTATTTTAAACAAGGGATGTTTTATAATACATTTTATATGTTTCCCTGCAATCACATGCCAGTAGTTGGACTAAAGCTACTCTAAACTGCTACTAGGTCTGAATCACTGTGTGTGGCTACTGAAAATGAATTAATGAACGGATGAATGGATTAATTTTTCCACCAATGATTAATAACTGTTTGTTAATACTGTTGCTGCTCTTGTATAATCCAAAATAGACCAATTATAAATATATATCAAATCAACGTTTTATTACAGTCATTATTAGAAGGGAATACATATAAGTGACTGGAAATACAAGAATACAAGATTGTAGAGCTGCAAATGATTGAAATTTAGAAATTTATTTGCCTTCAGTGTAATAAAACTGTGTAGAGGTTTTTGTACAGTGCAGCTGGATTTCCTGTCACTGTGGGCGCCAGAGCACAGTAGTATAGATCAGAGTCTGATACAGCAGCAGAGGAGATGATCAGATCCACTTGTTTTTTATCACCATCATCAACTTTAGCAGTCATTCTTGGGGTTTGTCTGGACTTAAATCTCCACTTTGAGAAATATAAAGAAGGAATTTAGGACTAGATTTTGGATGTTGTCTGTACCAGTGCAGGTAGTTTCCTGTAGAGCTGGTTGGTTTGTATCTGCAGGACAGAGTAACATCATCACCTTCATCTACAACTTTATGAGTGAAAAGTGGCTCTATTGAATCTGCCATGGAGTCACCTGTCATAGAGAAGAGAACATAATGTTTTAACTGAAAAACCACAACAAAATTATTCAGACTCACATTCTACATTTTTGCATCATCACACACAACACTGATTAATCACAATGTATATAATAATTATAAAAAGTCAATGTAAACCTCACCTAGTGAGAGCCACAGACACATGAATATAACAGTGAACATGATAAATGGTTTTGGCTGAATGAAAATATTCTGAGGTCTTTCTGTTCTCTAAAAGGTTCATGAAGCTCCACCTCACAGCATCACATGACAGAATCACCAATGTTACTGACAGCAAACACAAAGTGTAAGCAGGTGTAATTATGTAAATACAATCATTTTAGGGTATTAAAACATATAATAACAATTACACTACTAAATATATTAGTTATATATTTTAGTGTGGAGCTTCAGCTACTGTATAATAGATATTTAACCTAATGAAAGGTTAGTAAATAATAAACTTAATTGAGAATAAGAGATTAACAGAAATATGTTGTACTTCCTTCTTAAAGACTGTTAAACCTCTTGTGCTCAGCTCTAATAAAAGTATGAGTTATGAGTATTAATGAGTATTTATTCTTATGACAGTTTAGTGTGAAGTGGACAGAGAATGTGAGCAGGGTTGTGTGGAGCTCTAGTACTTTTCCCACAATAAGATAAGTGACTGCGCCATCTTGTGTTCACCAAGGAGAAAACCTTAACCCTAGAATCATGAAGTTATAAAAGTATGAGTGATTCTGAGATTAATTCTTGTAGTCTGCACTCTGCCTCAGCTAACAAGGATTTAGAAATCTTCCAACAGAGTTACTGTTTTTATCACCTGCTCTTTACCCATCATACAGTTTACACTGCAGACACACAGTCTAGACGAGATTATAAATAAAATAACTCTTAAGTTCACTGTGAAATTCTGCTATGAGGATTGAGGCGAGTTTTGTCTTTAGTGTTCTGGCTACATGGAATTGTAGCATGAGGTTACAGAAATGTATAAGTATAATGTAACACCACATTAAAAGAAAATCCATAAAGCAGAAGAAATGTTAATATCTTAGAATGTGATGTGTTTAGTAGCAGCACAGTGACACAGTGAGTAGTGTTGCTGCTTCACAGCTCCAGGGTTCCTAGTTTGATGCTGAGGTGAAGTTACTGTCAGTTTGTGTGCAGTTTTGTGTTTTAACCCCGTGTATGTGTCAGTTTCCCAAAAAAAAATTTGCTGGGATTAAATGTCCTTCAGTTGAAAAATAATTACCAAATGATTAATGCTCTGTTTTAATGATGCGAAATGTGCCAATGATATCAACTCTTTATATTGAGAGAGATAAATAGAGAATCCCCCAACAAAGCATGTTAATTTCCAGAACTGCCTTCAATATAACAAAACTGTGTAGAGGTTTTTGTACAGGCAGCTGGATTTCCTGTCACTGTGGCGCCAGAGCACAGTAGTATAGATCAGAGTCTGATACAGCAGCAGAGGAGATGATCAGATCCACTTTCTTACTAATTTTATCAAGTTTTATGGACAATCGTGATGAGGTGGTTGAGCTTCTATGACATGATTAGTGCTTTCATAGATCAGCAGCAGAAACTCTGGTCTTGATCCAGGTTTTTGTTGATACCAGTGAAGTGTGTTAACTGATCCAGTATATGTGCAGGACAGTGTGATGTTGCTGCCTTCAGTTACAGATAAAGTGGTTTCTTTTGGTTTAATGATTAATCAGCAGATTCTACTATTAAAAAAAAAACATACAATAATTTCATGACCATTTTTTAAATAATACATTTAAGTGGTTTTCTGTTCATTAAAAAATTATAATTTCACATGTAATATTAAAACTTACCAATATCAGCAATAGTGAAGAAAAGTAAGAAGAGGAGTAACATTGTGATTCTGAGTGTTTAGTTCAGACCTCCAGCTTTAGAAATAAATGTCAGGGTTGTGTATGTGAGATTGTCTTGATGTCTCCACATGTAGCTCCGCCCACTCATATTTATTCATAGACATCTTAACTCATATTTTTGTTTACCATACAAACATTTTTTTTTTATTAATTTTTCCCATTAATAAAGTTCTTAGAGACCATGGGCATATAGACAATTTATTTATTCATGTGATAAATAGATTTTTTATTTTTGGAATTTTAACGTATTTATATTAATGTGTCAAAAATTGCTTAAATTGTAAAGTTGTATAATACAAATAGTGGTATATATTAATAATCCCTATTTTGTGTAGTTTTTAGCACACATTCAATATTTCAAACAAAATAATACACTATGTTCAGTTTGTATACCACTTTTATTGAATCTCGGATAAAATAAATAAATAAAATCTCTGTATTTATAGACAGAGTTGAGTAGACTTTGAGATTGGAAGGTAAAGTTTACACATGTAATAAATTCAAGCACAGACATCATAAACATTCAAAGCAACACCAAAGAGTGGAAATTGAAAAAGGAAAATGTAGTTGGAATAAAAAGTCAGACAGCTCCCCCTACTGGGGAAAAGTAAAACAATTCTCTTTTTCTCATATGAAGTAGTTTTTGTACAGTGTATTTGAGTTTCCTGTCACTGTGGGCTGCAGGATGCAGTAGTACAATGCAGAGTCTGATACTGAAGCAGAGAAGATCTCCAAATCCACACGCTTCACGCTCTTATAAATCTTAGCAGACATATGAGGATGAGGAGTTTTCGCTGTCTGATTTGCTCCTGATTCCGTCAGGAGAACGAGGAAATCTGGTGCAGTGTTGGAATTTTGTCGATACCACTGTATATTGTTCATAGTAAGAGTGTATCATAAACACAGGAGAGTGTAACTGCTTGCTCCTCTTTAGCATAGACAGCAGAAGATGTGGAGTAATGCTGTCCTGTGTCTCTCACCTGAAGAGGACATTCATTTCAGAAAATTATAATCATATATATTATTTCACATACATTCTTATAATCTAAAACAGTTTTGTTTCTTATACTTTAACATTTCTTACAGTTTCAATCTAATAAAGCCTTTAAAAAGATACACAGATAAATGTAACACAGATGATCTATGAAGAACCCACTTTCTTCTGTAAAACATTTTTAGGTTATTATAAAGACCAGATTTCTGTGAATTAACTTTTAGTACTTAAAGCAGCTCTTTTTATACTTATTTAGAAATGATATTGAGATGAACTTACATAGAAGAAGCACTAGTAGAAACAGTAGAAAAGCAGCATGATGGAGATGGAAGCTGCTGAAAGAAAAAAAAGAATGAGTGCAGTTTACTATAGAAGCCTGTGGAGCTCACTTTTACACTGTTCTTGAGTGGATTTGTCACCAGGGGGCGCTAATACTGTATCCCTGAGGGCAAAGTACGGTTTAACCTTGAAAATAGTCACCTTAATTTTTTTATTATTAAAATAAAACAAAATAAAAGCGTGCTTTATTGTTGGAATAAGTTGAAATTAAAATTAAATGAGGTCGCAAACAGCAAATGCCACAAAAACATGGCTGCCATTAGCCCCAGACGAGTATGAACTCCAGACTGAACTTAGCTCTAATGTATATATTTGTAATTTGTGTCCAAACTAGTACAGAAACTATTCTTATCTTAGCTAATCTCCTTTCTTTACATCATTTGTTGTAATTATAGCTGTCAATCTACTTATTACATATAGAAAAAACGAACAAATCTGAAAACCAAGGACAATTCAGACAAACCGGAAAAAGTAGGTATAGTTATGAATGGAACTCTTACGATCATTGCACGAGACACCTGTCATTTAAGATATACGGAAGTATGAATCTTATATCTTTTATTTCGATTAGTGCACATTAAATATAAAAGAATATGAAAAGAATTCACAGCACTTCACTTTTTACACATTTTGTTATGTTACAGCATTATTTCAAAAACCCATCATTAGGGTTGCACAAGCCAGTGCACTTTAGATCAATGAGGAGGTTGCGTTAGGAAGGGCATTTGCGTAATACATGTGCCAAATCAAATATGCAGATCAGAATCAACGAACTTTGCACTTTTTGACGCAGGTACCTAAAGTCATCCACCTGACGAGTGATGAGTATGGACAGGATTAGAAATGTGTTTATTAGAGGGACCGTCCATGTAGGTCATTTGGGGGAAAAGTAAGAAAGACCCGATTGAGATGGTTTGGACATGTCTAGGAGGACATGGGTGTCGTGTAGAGAATGCTGAGGATGGAGCCACCAGGAAGGGGGAAAAGAGGAAGACCAAAAGGAGGTTTATGGATGTGGTAAGGGAAGATATGCAGGTACTTGTTTAAAAGAGGCAGGTGTACAAGACAGGGGTATGGAGATGCATGATCTCTAACGGAGCAGCTGGAAGAAGAAGAAGTCTAAACAAACAATTATTTCAGCCATTTCATTGCATGATTCCATATTTTGTTAGCACAGCTCCAAGTGTATCCTGTACCATTACCAGTTATACAATGTCACAGAAAAGATAAATCAAGTCAAACATTCTAAACAAATCCAGCAGATAGAGAGTGAGTTGATGCTCAAGATGCCAATGTCAGCTGCTTGCTCTCTGAGTTAGAATGATAATACATTGCTGGGTCAATGTTGCCCAAGTTGATTGTTAAATAACAGTCACGATCGGTCCTGTCTGTGAACAACCATTAAAACAAATAATACAATGTAAAATGTCTCTAAAAGCAGAAATCCCGACTCTGCAATTTAAATCAATCAATATTGATCTTAATGTAGAGAATATACATAGTTAGATTTTTATCCATAGTTCTGAGAATCAGGTGAATTGAATAATCAGCTGAAATCAGTTTAAGTTGTTGCTCTTTTTAGGGAGTGGTTTGTATATTAAAGGGCTTAAAGTTTAACTCATGATAAACAGCCTGAAATCCTACTATTTGTTTTTTGGAATCATTATCTGATCTTACCATGGTACAATAACATAGTAACCACAACCACATTGCTGAGACTGACCACCAGAAACCAAGTGTTCTGCCACATCAGAGAAGCATCTGTAAGAAAAAAGAGATGTGTTACTGTATTGTTAAAGAAAAATAAATATGATAAAGAAGGAAAAGGGTATAGCTTCACATCATGAATAGTTCACAAGACAGAAGAGCTGAATATGGCCAGTAATTCTACAGATTCCATTATAGATGCATTCACAGATTCTGTTCCAGCCAAAGCAGCAACTCCAACTGACTTTACCTGATCAATTTACTGGATATGTAAATAAATATAATGTGCAGGTCCTGCTTCTGTATAGTAAAATACATCAGATGCATATCAAAGTAGATACAAAAAAAAATCAACCTGTTTATATAAAGATTCATCTTCATTCCCTTCATTTAATAGAGGTTACATTTCTCTCCTTGTACACGGAGAATTAGTCCAAAAAGATGTTGTAAGATTTTCAGGTTGTTTACCTTGACTTAACAGTAAGTCTTAACATACACAAGTCACTCCCTAGGAATTTACACTGAAACATAGACCAATAAACAAACATTGAGAGCTACACTCCATCCATTAGTACAGAATCTCTAAGCAATCTCCTGAATCCAGCACAGCTTCAGTACAGTATTAAAGTAAGTCTTGTTCAGAGGGTCCACCCTTTAGTTCCACACACTAGACAATGAACTCTAATGCCTTCCATTAATTCCTAAAATTCTACACCATGTTGTTTTGATGTGTGTCCATGTGTATAAAAGTCAGTTATGGCAGTATGCAGTCATCCAGCAACGGTAAAGAAGCATCCAGATCATCTCTACACACTGAACTCATGGAGTCCAGAGCTTCTCTCTCCATTCTAGCCCTGCTGCTTGGCTTCTCGCAAGCTCTCTATCTCAGCCAACCTGACGGGGAAGACATCACAACTAGGATTCTCACCATCAACAAAGGTCTGATAATTTGCTGATCTCAACCACACTTGACCAGCATCATTACTGCTATGTAAAGTTGAGAATAGAACCTGCTCTAAGATGATTTTATGATTTCATTTGATTCAATGTTGTGTGCATCAGTGACAGAAATTCAAGTGGCCAAAGATTTATCGGCAAGAACTGTATTTGAACTGTATTTCCTTCTGAATCATCAGCAGGTTATTCCTTTTTGTTTCTCTGTATGAAGGATCCAGTGAACTGCTGCTGGAGGGAGACATACTCGCAAAATAAGCAGGAACGCTCTGGTCTGCCTCTACAACAACTGTTTTTGGAAAAGTCTTCAATGGTTGGTGAAGGTTCCTTACACATTGAGCTCAGATTTCTGTAAGTAATATATCGTTTAATTCACATTACTCAGTTACATCACATCTTTGCTTATTTCTTATTATGCATTGGTCATTTTCTTCACAGCTTCTTCTGATACGACTGTAATTGCCAATGCCATGGCGAGTTTCCACAACAAAACCTGCATTCGTTTTGTTCCCAGAAAAAATGAACTGACTACATCAGCATCAAGACAATGATGGTAAACTCCAATAAATTGTTTAACATACCCTATACATGCTTGTTATGACTTTGACGTTCTTTATACTTTATGAATTCTCTTCTTGTATGTTGACATTAGTGTCAGTCAGTTTATTACATCTGCTCTCTTTCCTCTCAGCTGCTACTCTTATGTGGGCAAAACAGGTGGTTCTCAGGTAGTCTCTCTCAGCAGGTTGAGCTGTGTTTACCACGGCATCGTCGAGCACGAGTTGAACCATGCACTCGGTTTCTACCACGAGCACGTTCGAAGCGACCGTGATAAATATGTAACCATCAACTGGCAAAACATCGACCCAGCAACACATCTAATTTTGATTTGATGAAGACCAATAACCTCAACACGACGTACGACTACTCCTCTGTGATGCACTATGGAAACACAGCTTTCTCCATCATGTCTGGACACCATCACCCCTACTCCTGATCCTTCTGTGATGATTGGACAGAGACAAGAGCTTTCCAGTATCGACATTAAGAGATCAACATTCTCTACAAGTGCTGAACGTGTCCAGAATGTTTGTTTTGATTTAAATTTAGAATCGTATTGCAGTTAAACATACAGCACACAGTGATGACATCACTCGCTGTGGTAACCAAGTATGTAATGATGCAATAAAATGGCTACATCATGTTTGGCTTACATGTACTTTAATTTCCTAAATCTAAACAACATAAATCTGTTTCCTACACTCATAAATCTACAACAATTTTTGTCAAATCGTCAATGTCTGAACTGAATGTCATTTGTGTTCAGTGAATGTATTGAATATCATTTGGTTTTACAGGAACTTAGAGGTGTCTAATTACATATAACATAATATACGAGCACAGAAGTTTTCTCATGACTACATAAGAATAATAATCATGAAATGTATCAGTCAGGATTTACACTACATCAAAGCTCAGAGACGGCGCTGGTTAAAGTGGTAAATAAACTGGTATTGGTCTCTGATCAGGCTGTGCCTCATTGATCATGTTGCTTGATATTAATGAAGCATTTGAGACCTTGGTAGAATACAACCCCGACTCCAAACAATTGTGTGTAAACACTGTGTAAAATGTAAATACAATCAGAATGCACTAATTTACAAATCTCATAAAGCCATATTTTATTCACAATAAAAGAGTGTGAAGAATGGGAAACTGTACCATGAAGACTCATTTTATGAATTATTTGGATCAAATCGATTCTGCAACCCTTTTTATTTATTATATTGATTTTTTTAACCCCTAAAAATACAGAAGACAAAAAAACACTCCTATTGCTCCTTCGTCTAAATGAGTCATTTGAGAATCGACTCCTTGCAGTCGGCACGTCACCAAAGTCTACGGTGGGTTTTTACAAGTGATGTCTTTAGTTTCGATTTTGGTTTCTTTTAATAGTATTTCAGTTTATGATACAATTTCTATCATATTAACATTTATATCTTCTTCTTCTTCTTCTTCTTCTTCTTCTTTCGGCTGCTCCCATTAGGGGTCGCCACAGCGGATCATCCGTCTCCATACCACCCTGTCCTCTACATCTGCCTCTCCCACACCAACCACCTGCAAGTCTTCCCTCACCACATCCATGAACCTCCTTCTTGGCCTTCCTCTTTTCCTCCTACCTGGTGGCTCCATCCTCAGCATTCTTCTACCAATATAATTCATGTCCCTCCTCTGCACATGTCCAAACCATCTCAATCTCGCCTCCCTCCCTTGTCACCAAAACATCCTACATGCGCTGTCCTCTAATAA
>JBCEWE010000861.1:5000-10000 GCA_039877035.1 Silurus lanzhouensis
ACATACCTATACTTAAACAGCCAATTAGAGTTAAGCGTCTGGGTGCCACGGTTACCACTGCAGATCGACGTCTCTGATGTGGAATTGAGTCAGGTGAAAGGATGGAGAGTTCCAATCACAGGAAACAAGAGGTGTGTAAGTGTGTGTGTGTGTGTGTGTGTGTGTGTGTGTGTGTGTGTGTGTGTGTGTGTGTGTGTTTGTAGTGTGCTTAGGGTGGGGGAGGTGTTGTTAGCATGATGTAGGCCCAGTCACTCTCACACAAACATGACACACACACAGTCATTTAAACCACAGTGGATTCACTGTCAACACATTTATTTCCCCTCTGCAGTGTGTGTTTGTGTGTGTGTGTGTGTGTGTGTGTGTGTGTGTGTGTGTGTGTGTGTGTGTGTGTGTGTGTGTTATTATCATCCCAGCTTCCCATCGGCCTTCACTCTCTCTCTGCTGGACTCATTTTTCAATTTACCCAATTTTTGTCTCTTGGTGGCTTTAAAGGCACCACACACACACACACACACACACACACACACACACACAAACACACGCGCACGCACGCACGCACGCACACTGCTCTTTGAGAGAGCCTGAAATTTTGAGTAATAACACTTTCCTACACTGTGGGAAATGGAACAGTGATACACACACACACACACACACACACACACACACACACACACACACACACACACACACACACACAAAATAACTTTAATACATCTATTTAGCATTACCTTTTCAGTTCAGTTTACTGCAGTGTGTCTTGGTGTTAAGAATGATTGTGAGAATGATTGTGAGTGTTAAGTGTGTGTATATGTAAATATAAGGGGTGTGTGTGTGTGTGTGTGTGTGTGTGTGTGTGTGTGTGTGTGTGTGTGTGTGTGTGTGGCAATTCAAGAAGCTTTAATTGTCATTTCTACCATATAAATCTGATGAAGTACACAGTGAAAGGAGACAACGTTTCTCCAGAACCCTGGTGCTACAATAAACAACACAGAGCTACAACACACAACATAAAGCTACACAACAGAACAGAGTTTAGGACTAAAGTAAGCGTCCTCGCCACATAAAGTGCATCGTGTGCAACCGAGTGCAAACAAAAACATTGCAGAAAAAAACAGTGCAGACAAAAACAGTAAAAACAGACAACCCAAGACTGTGTGGGACAAATACACAAAACACACAATAAAAAATAGCACCGACCAGTAAACCTGCTGTATAATATCATTATACAGTAATGTAAAAGAGAGAACGTCCTACATGTGCTGTCCCTCTAATAAACTCATTTCTAATCCTGTCCATCGTCGTCACTCCCAACAAACATCTCAACATCTTCAGCTCTGCTACCTCCAGCTCCACCTCTTGTCTTTTACTCAATGCCACTGTCTCTAATCCATACAACATCTCAGGTCTCACCACAGTCCTATAAACTTTCCCTTTCACTCTCACAGATACTCTTCTATCACAAATCACTCCTGCTATCACTCTTCTCCACTCACTCCACCCTGCCCTCACTCTTTTCTTCACTTCTCTAACACACTCTCCATTACTTTACACTGTTGACCCCAGGTACCTGAACTTCTCCATCTTCTCCACCTCTTCTCCCTGCAACCGCACCCCTCCACTGCCCCCCCTCTCATTCACACACATGTACTCTGTCTTACTCCTACTGACTTTCATTCCCCTTCTCTCCAGCGTGTACCTCCACCTCTCCAGACTCTTCTCCACACTGTCCCCCGCCAACACTTTATAGTCTCCAATCTCCTTCAGGTTTCATCTCCAACATAGAACATAATCCACCTGTGTGCACCTTCCTCCACTCTTATACGTCACCCTATGATCCTCATTCTTCTTAAAATAAGTGTTCACCACTGCCATTTCCATCCTTTTAGCAAAGTCTACCACCATCTGCCCTTCCACATTCCTCTCCTTGAAGCCATACCTACCATCACCTCCTCATCACCTCTGTTCCCTTCACCTACATGCCCATTAAAGTCTGCCCCAATCACCAATCTTTCATTCCAAGGTTCACCTTCTAGCACTTTATCTAACTCACTCCAGAATTTTTTCTTCTCCTCCATCTTACAACCCACTTGTGGAGCATAATCACTGATGACATTTATCATTGCCTGATTCGTGATGCACATATTTTATTTGGGACATGTCTTACGCTGGCTGTCCTTCATAACACAACCCTCCCTATTTATCCAGGCTTAAGACTGACGTTTGATCGGCAAACTTGATGATGTGATTCGAGATATGCATTGCTACACAGTCAGCAGAGTAAACAGCAGTGGGCTGAGCACACAGCCCTTATGGGCCCCAGTGCGCAGTGTGGTGGTGGAGTTGCTGTTCCCGATCCGGACTGACTGAGGTCTGCCATTCAGGAATTCCAGGATCCAGTTACAGAGGGATGTGTTAAGGGCCAGTAGGCTCAACTTCTCAATCAGGTGCTGAAAGATGATTGTGTTGAATGCTGAACGGAACTCTGTGAACAGCATTCGTACGTACATGTCCTTGTTGTTTAGGTGGGTAAGGGCCAGATGAAGGGTCGGAAGGGTCATCGTCAGGGGAATGCATGGGGTCCAGTGAGGGTGGAAGCTGGGTCTTGATGTGCCTCATGATGATCTCGAAGCACTTCATTACAATGTGTGTGAGTGCGACGAGAACGATAGTCATTGAGGCAGGAGACTGTAGACTTCTTCAGCATGGGGACGATGGTCATTATCTTGAGGCACTTAGGAACAACGTTGCTGCTCAGGGAGATTTTGAAGATGTCAGTGAAGACATCCGCTATCTGTTCTGCACATTCCCTGAGCACTCTGCCAGGAACATTGTCTGGTCCAGCAAACTTCCGTGGGTTAACTCTGCATAGAGTTTTCCCCACTTTAGCTGTGGTTAGACAGAGCACCTGGTAACTCGAGGACGGGTGCTCTTCCTTGCCGCCATGTTGTTCTGCACCTCAAACCGGGCAAAGAAGTCGTTCAGACAGTCATTCAGACACACAAGCCACCACAGCGAGATCCACGTTTCTGTTGGCACGAAACAAGACTAGCCCATGTAGCTGGATGGCAGCATTCGGAACTCTGTCGCTGAACACTGAGTGTGTGTGTTTGTGTGTTGTGTTAAGCATTGAGCACTGAGTGTGTGTGTTGAGCACTCTGTGTGTGTGTGTGTGTGTGTGTGTGTGTGTGTGTGTGTGTGTGTGTATTGAGTGTTGAGTGTTGAGCATAGTGTGTGTGTGTGTTGATTGTTAAGCACTGAGAGTGTGTGTGTGTGTGTGTGTGTGTGTGTGTGTGTGTGTGTGTGTGTGTGTGTGTGTGTATAACCCCAGGCCGACGCGGGACAGTGATGATGATGAAGATGACGAGCGCAGGGGGAAGGGCTGTACACTGCAGTATCAGTACGCTCTCGTTCGTGTTCTCACACACCTGGTGGCCGAGCCAAGTGATCCCGCAGATGACCTCATCCACATGCTGGGCCCTGATTGGTCAGCTGATATCACTGACCTAGTGCTGGATTTCCTCAAAGTGGAGGATGAGCGAATCGCACGACTCACAGATGGACGAGTGTTAATGGGGAGGGACCTGGGTATCACCACCATACAGGTATTTACAGACACATATACACACACACACACACACACACACACACACACACAACACATACACACACAACACATACACATACACATACTCAACACATACACATACATACATATGCACACATGCGTTCGCTCCATCCCAACACACAAACACACAAACATACATACATATACACACACATATACACTCCACCCCAACACACATAAACACACACATATGTAGATGTTGTGTAGATATTGTGTAGATGTTGTGTAGATATTGTGTAGATGTGTGGCTGCTGTGTAGATGTCAACACCGGCTTGTTCATCAGGGACAAACTTACTTATAAAGAACATCTTCACTTTTAATCACCACATTATCAGTGTAAAGCTGCTCTGAGACAATGTTCATTGTTAAAAGCACAAAACAAATAAACATGAATTGAATTGAATAGATGTCTAGATGTTGAGTAAATATTGTGTAGATGTAAAGATATTGAGAATATGTGTAGATATTGTGTATTTGTTAAGAAGTTGTGTAGATGTGGTGTATATTTGAGTACCGTAATTTCTGGACTATTAAACGCACCCATATATAAGCCGCATTTGAATTTGACAAAGATTTTTATTTTGAACATAAATAAGCTGCACCTGTCTATAAGCCGCAGGTGTCTACACTGAAACTAATAAACTTTACACAGGCTTTAATGAAAGACAGTGTCTGTTACACGACTTGTATCTAAACAGTAGCTACCAAGAAAGTCATTGTTCATGTCTTCCTCCTTCCTTTCACAACTATTTCTTTCGAGAGTTTATCTTTTGGCATCGTCGTGCGTTTAAAAATCACCACTGGTGAAGCTTTTCTCCCGATGCCGTGCAGCTCAGAACACAGGTGAAGTGTGTGTTTTCATGCCCGGTTGTTTTCAGCGTGACGAATGATACACATTTCCTGTAGACAGTCCGAGTGAGCGGCAGGTCAAACCTCAGAGGAACATCATCCATATTTATGATGTGGTGCGGCCCGATTCAGTGGGAGCGCATCTGATTTATTATAAAGAGTCTCATTGGTTCACCTGAACCCATTCTGCAATTTCATTGGTCTGATGTTTTGGGGTTCAGTTTTTTGGCTTGAAGTTTGTGAAACCGGGAGTTCAAAGCATGGGAAAAAAGTAGCGGCTTATAGTCCGGAAAATACGGTAGATATTGAGTAGATGTGTAAACGTTGAGTAGATGTGTAGATTTTGTGAAGATGTGTATTTGTTAAGCAGCTGTGTCTGAACACAGATCGAGGTAGAGATCCGGGAAAAACCGAGCAATAGGGTTAGGGTTAGAAATGGTGAAAAAAACCAAAGCAAAAATGAAAA
Organism: Silurus lanzhouensis; assembly: GCA_039877035.1. Taxonomy (NCBI): domain Eukaryota; kingdom Metazoa; phylum Chordata; class Actinopteri; order Siluriformes; family Siluridae; genus Silurus; species Silurus lanzhouensis. Next base: position 9,945 of record JBCEWE010000861.1, read on the forward strand.
TAAGCTTTCCAGGAGGGAACTGAACAGCTGGAAGGTCTCAAAACGAAGGTCAAATA
>JBCEWE010000861.1:15000-25000 GCA_039877035.1 Silurus lanzhouensis
CTTACACAATACACACTCTACACAGACCCTACACACTACCACACACCCTACACACTACACACACTCTACACAGTACCACACACTTTACACACATCCTACACACCACACACACCTTACACACTACAGACACCCTACACACACTCTACACACTACCACACACTTTACACACACCCTACACACTACCACACACTCTACACACTACACACACTTTACACATTACCACACAAACCCTACACACTACACACAGCTTACACTACCACACACCCTACACACTACACACACTCTACACAGTACCACACACTTTACACACATCCTACACACCACACACACCTTACACACTACAGACACCCTACACACACTCTACACACTACCACACACCGACACACTACACATACCATACACACTACCACACACCTTAGTCAAGTTTTAAAGTCAAGTTTATTTCTGTAGCACTTTTCACAGTGGACATTATTTTAAAGCAGCTTTACAGAATTTAAGAATAAAGTGATGATGGAGTCTGGGGCAACTGTGGTGAAGGAAAAACTCCCTTAGATGTTATGAGGAAGAAACCTTGAGAGGAACCAGACTCAAAAGCAGAACCTCATCCTCATTTGGATGACATCAAGAGTGTGATTATAGTCTTTCAACACTACAGAACACTGGAGAGTGAGAACTAACATGAGCACTGGAGTGTGTTATGACTGATGATCTTTCTACAGTCTTTTACAGTCAGATGATGTTGTGGAACCAGGAGCTACTGAGCAACTTATATAATAGCTCAACATCTGAGATCATCACAGATCCAACACCAGTTCTCAAGGCCAAAGCCTTTAAACCTGCTGTTCATGATATTAACAGCACAAGTTGATAATGTGATGTGATCAGATGTTCTGGAGCACAAGGTTATGATGTGATGTGTGTTATGTGTAGGCTTTGCTAAAAACATACGTCTTTAATCTACACTTAAACTGGGTGAGTGTGTCTGAGCCCCGAACATTGTCAGGAAGACTATTCCAGAGTTTAGGCGCTAAATGTTAGAATGTTCTACCACCTTTAGTGGACTTTGCTATTCTAGGAACTACTAGAAGCCCAGAGTTTTGAGATCTCAGGGAGCGTGGCGGATTGTAGCGTGTTAGAAGACCACACACACACACACACACCTTACACTCTACACACACCTCACACTGTACACACACTCTACACACACACACACACACACACATTACATTCTACCACACACACACCTTACAATCTACACACACCTGACACTCTACACACACCTCAAACTCTACACACACCCCACACTGTACACACACACCTGACACTCTACACACACACCTGACACTCTACACACACCTCACACTGTACACACACACCTGACACTCTACACACACACACACCTGACACGCTACACACACCTTACACTCTACACACACCTCACACTGTACACACACACACACCTTACATTCTACCACACACACCTTACACTCTACACACACCTTACACTCTACCACACACACCTTACACTCTACACACACACCTGACACGCTACACACACCTTACACTCTACACACACCTCACACTGTACACACACACACACCTTACATTCTACCACACACACCTTACACTCTACACACACCTTACACTCTACCACACACACCTTACACTCTACACACACACCTTACACTCTACACACACCCTACACACTACCACACACACCTTACACTCTACACACACCTCACACTGTACACACACTCTACACACACACACACACACACACACACACACACACACACACACACACACACACACACACACACACATTACATTCTACCACACACACACACCTTACAATCTACACACACCTGACACTCTACACACACCTGACACTCTACACACACCTCACACTGTACACACACACCTGACACTCTACACACACACCTGACACGCTAGACACACCTTAAACTCTACACTCACCTCACACTGTACACACACACACCTTACATTCTACCACACACACCTTACACTCTACACACACCTCACACTGTACACACACTCTACACACACACACACACACACACATTACATTCTACCACACACACACCTTACAATCTACACACACCTGACACTCTACACACACCTCAAACTCTACACACACCTCACACTGTACACACACACCTGACACTCTACACACACACCTGACACTCTACACACACCTCACACTGTACACACACACCTGACACTCTACACACACACACCTGACACGCTACACACACCTTACACTCTACACACACCTCACACTGTACACACACACACACCTTACATTCTACCACACACACCTTACACTCTACACACACCTTACACTCTACCACACACACCTTACACTCTACACACACACCTGACACGCTACACACACCTTACACTCTACACACACCTCACACTGTACACACACACACACCTTACATTCTACCACACACACCTTACACTCTACACACACCTTACACTCTACCACACACACCTTACACTCTACACACACACCTTACACTCTACACACACCCTACACACTACCACACACACCTTACACTCTACACACACCTCACACTGTACACACACTCTACACACACACACACACACACACACACACACACACACACACACACACATTACATTCTACCACACACACACACCTTACAATCTACACACACCTGACACTCTACACACACCTGACACTCTACACACACCTCACACTGTACACACACACCTGACACTCTACACACACACCTGACACGCTAGACACACCTTAAACTCTACACACACCTCACACTGTACACACACACACCTTACATTCTACCACACACACCTTACACTCTACACACACCTTACACTCTACACACACCCTACACACTACCACACACACCTTACACTCTACACACACCCTACACACTACCACACACACCTTACAATCTACACACACCTCACACTTTACATCCACCTCACACTGTACACACATGTTACACTCAACCCACACACCTTACACTCTACACACACCCTACACTCTACCACACACACCTTACACTCTACACACACCCTACACACTCGCACACACCTTACACTCTATACACACCTTACACACTTCCACACACCCTACACCCTACACACACCCTAAACACACCTTACACACTACCAACAACCCCCTTTACACACCTTGCACACTACACACACCTCACACTGTACACACACCTTACACTCTACACACACCCTACACACTACCACACATACCTTACACTCTAACCCACACACCTTACACTCTACACACACACCTTACACTCTACACACACCCTACACACTACCACACACACCTTACACTCTACACACACCTCACACTTTACATCCACCTCACACTGTACACACACCTTACACTCTACACACACCCTACACTCTACCACACACACCTTACACTCTACACACACCCTACACACTCGCACACACCTTACACTCTACACACACCTTACACACTTCCACACACCCTACACCCTACATACACCCTAAACACACCTTACACACTACCAACAACCCCCTTTACATACCTTGCACACTACACACACCTCACACCGTACACACACCTTACACTCTACACACACACCCTACACAATACCACATACACCTTACACTGTACCACAAACGCCTTACACTCTACCCTACACACCCTACACATTAACACACACACCTTACTCTCTACATACACCCTACGCACTACCAGACACCTGGTCTGATCACATGCATCACTCTACACACAATCTACACCCACTTTACCCACTACACACACTACACAGACCTTACACACTACACACCTTACACACTACAAACACTTTACACACCACCACACACCTACACACTTGTTACACACTACACAGATCTTATGCACACTTTACACACTACCACACACTCTACACCCTAGACACACCTTACACACAGCTTACACACTATCACACACCCTATACACAATTTACACACACCTTACACACTACACACACTCTACACACCTTAAACCCTACACACACCTTACACCCTACACACATTCTATGCACACGTTACATCCTACACACACCTTTCACCGTAGACACAGGCTACACACACCTTACACAAACTCACACCCTGTACACAGGAAATACACACTGACACACACATTACAGACACATGAAATACACGCCAACACACACCACATCATCAATTAGAACAAAAGCCTGAGTTCAGGAGTGAAATATCAAACTGTCACCTAATTTTCTCGAATGCACTGCAGGGAGACACTGAGAAGACCACAAACAGTAGAGTGATAGAGGGGCGAATGAGAGGATGATGGAAGGATGGGGGAATGATGGAAGGATACATTTTTAAATGAGAGAAGGATGGAGGGATGGACAGATGCATGAAATGATTATAGAGGGATGTATAAATGATGGAAGGATGGAGGGATGTTTGGATGCATGAGGGAAGGATGGAGAGAAAATGAGAGGATGAGGGAAGGATGGAGGGATGAATGAGAGGATGAGGTAAGGGTGGAGAATTAAATGAGAAGATGAGGGAAGGATGGAGGGATGGGTTTGTTGGAGAAGGTTTTGTGTCTGATATGTTGTCTGATCTGAAGTGTGTAGCAGCTGATTCATTTAGACTGAGCGACTCGGGATCAGTCCGGACCTTAACGAGCTTCCGTACAGAAACACACACACACACACACACACACACACACACACACACACACACACACACACACACACACACACACACACACAGTAGCCATGACGTGTCTGATCTGCGATTATATTTTGTTTAACGAATGTTTTTTTTTCTACACCTGATGTACATGTTCTTTTTACACATGTAAGATCCTGCGCATTACTTCCTGTCGTTTTCTCCTCCCCCATTTCTGATTGGTTAATTTATTGGACTTGTTTGCGGGGGAGAGTTGCCCCGCCCCGCCCAGCTGAATGCTCAGGTGAAACATATATTCACGGCGTTAACGTTTAAATGTAGAAGTGTACGAATGCAATATTTATTTGTAAGTGTATTATATTCTAGGATGTAAATAAAGTGCTGAGGAAATTCATGTGAATATTAAAGAGGACGAAGCTGTGTGTGTGTGTGTGTGTGTGTGTGTGTGTGTGTGTGTGTGTGTGTGTGTGTGTGTGTGTGTGTGTTACTCTTTTATCCAAACCACATTTATATCCTGATAAAATAAAACATTTAGACTGCTTATGTGCTTTTGATTAATTTCACCTCAACCATGATCTCTTTTCTTTTCTTTTCTTTTTTTTTTTTCTTAGTGTCCGAGATTTAACAGGAGGCAGAAACTCCTGAAATGTTCCCTCTTTGTTTGTATTTCTGGTGGATTTGATGAGACTGTTTGCCTTGCACTGTGTGTGTTTGAGAGAGAGAGAGAGAGAGAGAGAGAGAGAGAGTGTGTGTGTGTGTGTGTGTGTGTGTGTGTGTGTGTGTGTGGTGTGTGTGTGTGTGTGTGTGTGTGTGTGTGTGTGTGTAAGATAAATATTTGATGTTGTTATGATGTTTATGTGCATTAGATGAAGAGCCGGAGCCCCTGTGCGACGCTAAAACAGGGGAAATTGTGTGTAATGTGCATTAGAGACGTTCTGTTCCATGATGAAGGCCAGCGGTCTCCTGCAGATGTGACTTCAAAGCGACTCTCTGACTTCATCTTCCTCTCGCTCTCACAAATCACTTCACCGAGCGCACAACTGACCAATCAGCTTCCAGCACACCATCACTTTTTAGACATCAGTACCTGTACGAGAAACAAGATCACTAGCAGCATCAGGTCCAAATACCCTAAATATAATAATATAATAATAATAATAATAATAATAATAATAATTATTATTATTATTATTATTATGATTGTTATCATAATAATTATTTAAATAAATGGTCGCTGAATTTCTGCTGCACGCAAATGGAGGATTTTCTGGTTGCCAGGTTTCCATCACTTTCTCTTCAGTGTTTTGTGAAGGGAGTCTGTAAATATAAATGCAGTTTAATGGTCTGGTTCTGGTCTGGTTCACTTCACCAGGTAACTCATGTTCTTATAGAAAATAACTCAGAACCTACAGAACCGACTTCTCCCTGAAGAACATAGAACTCGCTTCTCTCACTTCACCACATCTCCACTACTGAAGAAGTTTCTCTCTCTCTCTCTCTCTCTCGCTCTCTCTCTCTCTCTCGCTCTCTTATTTTCTGCTGTTAGTTTTCTCTCCTCGTTCACTCGCTCCATCACTTCAGCTCTTTTTTTAAAAACAAATTCCATTCCAATTTAGCGCCCTCCATTAACACGTGTTTCAGCTTCGCTCCACTGATTTACTGCTCGTATCAAATACATATTTGCTGAGCGAGTGACTGAGACATGCAAGCTTTCATTCATACACACACACACACACACACACACACACGAGCGACACGCGACATTAGTGAGAGAAATGGAAGCACTCTGTGACTCTGGACTGTGTTTCATTTCAGTTTTGCATTCATTAAAGCACACCGTCGTTTTAGTCACACACAAGTGCTTGTGAATCTGCGCACACACACACACACACACACACACACACGGTGAGCGGATCTACACTAAAGCTGCAGTGTGAAGGATTGTACTCTTTATATTAAAGCACTGAAGTTGTTTATTTATAAAATAAAGTAAAAACGTTTATACAGATTTAAATTTGCCAACAGTGAGGGGAGAAACAGAATGTTGATAAATGGAAGAGAAGTGAGACAGGGATGAGAGAAGAGACAAGTGAGATAGGGTTAAAACATGAGAGACAGGTGAGACATGAGAGACAGGTGAGACATGAGAGAGAGGGGAGATATTGATGAGACATGAGAGAGGTTAGACATGAAAGGGGTGAAACATGGCTGAGACATGAGAGAGAATTGAGATATGGATTAGACACAGAGAGGTGAGACATGGGAGAGAGGTGAGACAGGTGAGACATGGATAAGACACATGAGAGAGGGTTCAGACATGGAAGACAGGTGAGACATAGATAAGACACATGGGAGAGGGTTAAGACATGGAAGAGAGGTGAGACAAGGATTAGAAAGCAAGGAGATGGATGAGAGCGAGGAGATAAGATTTGAGACAAAGGTGAGCAATAGGGGAGAAAATGAAGAGAGGAGAAATGACAGCTAACACTGACAGGGTTTTATTTTATTCATCTCTCCTGTAAATAGTTGCTTTCAGAACAAAGTCACATAACAGGAAACTGTACCAGAAAAGAGATGAGAGGGAGGTGGGAACAGTGCAGATGTGAGCAGCTGGAAGTAGAAGAAGAAGAAATGAGTTAAAGATAAAAGATGTGTCTCAGTGACTTTATTCATTTCAGGCTGTTTAGTTCACCGAGTCGTTTCCTGACTTGATCACAAGAGTTTACTGTGTGTGTGGAAGTGAAATATAAACAGTCTCTTTTCAGCATTTCTATAAAGTATGGAAGTACAGTGAAGAGTCGGTCTGATTATCTGAGGCCACAGTCTTTATCAGATAAACTCAGGTTGAGCAGAAAGCACTGAGCAGTGCGGTGTGGAAGCGAGAGGAGAAAACCCCACATTGAGGGCTCCAGTGTATCTGCTGTGATTGGAACAGACGGAGAGTCAGTTCACGCTAAACCACACGTCACTTTATATTAACACACTGCAGTACTCTGCTAGCTTTAGTATTAGCAATGAGGGACGCTCCCCGTAGCTCAGAGTTAACACTGAACAGAAAAAAACACTTTTCTGTCTGCATTTTCTCCCCTTATTCTCTCACAGTTAAATGTGAGATTCAGGTCACTGAGTCAGCTTTATTTCATTACATGGTCAAGACCCTGATGTGTCATTTTACATCTCATGCAGCTTCAGTAACACAGAAACTTAGCTAACATGCTAATCAGTTCCAATACTTCCAGCAATGTAAACTGAAACTACACGCACTGTTACATGTGCTGTTTTTAAATCAATCGCACTGCAGGGAAACACATCAGAGTTCTAATGTCCACAACGAGAACATCAACGCAACTACCACGAGAACATCAGCGCAACTACCACGAGAACATCAACATAACTACCACAAGAACATCAACGCAACTACTATGAGAACATCAACGCATCTACCACAAGAACATCAACACAACTACGATGAGAACATCAACATAACTACCACAAGAACATCAACACAACTACCACGAGAACATCAACGCAACTCTACCACAAGAACATCAACGCAACTACCATGAGAACATCAACACAAATCTACCCTAAGAACATCAACGCATCTACCATGAGAACATCAACGCATCTACCATGAAAACTTTAGCGCAACTACCCCGAAAGCATCAACGCAACTCCCACAAGAACATCAGTGCAACTACCACAAGAACATCATTGAACAGCAGCACATAACTTTCTGGTCATAAAAGCTCTAAAAATTACATTTATAGTCTTGTAAACTCACACACACACACACACACACACACACACACACACACACACACACACACACACACACACACCCTTTTTGAAGGTAAATTATATTTTGTTATTGATAAAATCGTAACTCTGCGTTTTTTTGCTCTGGGTTTCACTTGCACTATTTCATTTATTCCTTACACTGTCTCCTTCTCACTGTCCCACTGTCTCCATCTTATGGTCTCACTTCACTGTCTGACTCTCACTGTCTCACTCTTATCGTCTCACTGTCTCCCTCTTACTGTCTCACTGTCTCCTTCTCACTGTCCCACTGTCTCCATCTTATGGTCTCACTCTCACTGTCTCACTCTTACTGTCTCACTGTCTCCCTCCTACTGTCTCACTGTCTCCTTCTCACTGTCCCACTGTCTCCATCCTATGGTCTCACTCTCACTGTCTCACTCTCACTGTCTCCATCTGATGGTCTCACTCCCACTGTCTTACTCTCACTGTCTGACTCTCACTGTCTCACTCTTATCGTCTCACTGTCTCCCTCTTACTGTCTCACTGTCTCCTTCTCACTGTCCCCCTCTCTCCATCTTGTGGTCTCACTTTTACTGTCTGAGTCTCATTGTCTCACTGGCTCACTCTCAAAGTCTCACTGCATCCCTCTCACTGTATCCCTACTTTTCCCTCTTACTGTTTTCTTCTCACTGTCTGTGTATCACGGTCTCTATCTCATGGTCTCTCTCTCTTGTTTTCTGACTCTCAGTGTTTTACTCTCACTGAGAGGGAGGCAGTGAGAGGGAGACATTGAGGCAGTAATAGGGAGACAATGGGAGGGAGACAGAGAGACAGTGAGATGGAGACAGTAAGGCAGTAAGAGTGAGACAGTAAAAGTCAGACATTGTCTCACTGTCTGTCTTCCACTGTCTCCCTCTCAGTGAGAGTAAAACTTTTAGTTCCCCCTCTCACTGTCTTACTGTGTCCTTCCCACTGTATCACTGTCTCCCTTTCACTGCCTTACTGTCTCCTTTTCACTGTCTTACTGTCTCCTTTTTACTGTCTCACTCTTAATGTCTCACTCTCAATGTCTCACTTCCTGAATCTCACTCTCACTATCTCCCATCCACTGTCTCACTGTATCCCTCTCACTGACTCACTGTCTGACTCTCACCTCACTTTCTCTCTCTTGGTGTCGCCCTTTAACTGTTTCACTGTCTGACTCTCACTGTCTCCCTTTCACTGTCTTATTGTTTCACTTTTAATGACTCACTGTCTTACGCTCTGTTTTTTACTTTCTCACTCTCATTGTATTTCTTTCACTGTCTCCCTCTCACTGTCTTGCTGTCTCCCACTCACTGTCTCTCTCTCACTGTTTCACTTTTACTGCCCCTCTTTCTCATTGTGTTACTATCACTGTTTTACTGTCTCAGTCTCACTGCTTCACCCTCACCTTCTCCCTCACTGTCTCCTTTTCACTCTCACTTTCACTGTCACCCTCATACTGCCTCACTGTCTCCCTCTTACTATCTCCATCCCTCTGTCTTAC
>JBCEWE010000861.1:30000-47500 GCA_039877035.1 Silurus lanzhouensis
GTGTGTGTGTAACAGTACAGAAGTGTGTATATACATTATGTGTGTGTGTGTAACAGTACAGAAGTGTGTATATACATTATGTGTGTGTGTGTAACAGTACAGAAGTGTGTATATACATTATGTGTGTGTGTATAACAGTACAGGAGTGTGTATATACATTATGTGTGTGTGTATAACAGTACAGGAGTGTGTATATACATTATGTGTGTGTGTATAACAGTACAGGAGTGTGTATATACATTATGTGTGTGTGTAACAGTACAGGAGTGTGTATATACATTATGTGTGTGTGTGTAACAGTACAGGAGTGTGTATATACATTATGTGTGTGTGTATAACAGTACAGGAGTGTGTATATACATTATGTGTGTGTGTATAACAGTACAGAAGTGTGTATATACATTATGTGTGTGTGTGTAACAGTACAGGAGTGTGTATATACATTATGTGTGTGTGTATAACAGTACAGGAGTGTGTATATACATTATGTGTGTGTGTGTGTGTGTGTGTAACAGTACAGGAGTGTGTATATACATTATGTGTGTGTGTGTAACAGTACAGGAGTGTGTATATACATTATGTGTGTGTGTATAACAGTACAGGAGTGTGTATATACATTATGTGTGTGTGTGTGTGTGTGTGTAACAGTACAGGAGTGTGTATATACATTATGTGTGTGTGTGTAACAGTACAGGAGTGTGTATATACATTATGTGTGTGTGTATAACAGTACAGGAGTGTGTATATACATTATGTGTGTGTGTGTGTGTGTGTGTAACAGTACAGGAGTGTGTATATACATTATGTGTGTGTGTGTGTGTGTGTAACAGTACAGGAGTGTGTATATACATTATGTGTGTGTGTATAACAGTACAGAAGTGTGTATATACATTATGTGTGTGTGTGTAACAGTACAGGAGTGTGTATATACATTATGTGTGTGTGTATAACAGTACAGGAGTGTGTATATACATTATGTGTGTGTGTGTGTGTGTGTGTAACAGTACAGGAGTGTGTATATACATTATGTGTGTGTGTGTGTGTGTAACAGTACAGGAGTGTGTATATACATTATGTGTGTGTGTATAACAGTACAGAAGTGTGTATATACATTATGTGTGTGTGTGTAACAGTACAGGAGTGTGTATATACATTATGTGTGTGTGTATAACAGTACAGGAGTGTGTATATACATTATGTGTGTGTGTGTGTGTGTGTAACAGTACAGGAGTGTGTATATACATTATGTGTGTGTGTGTGTGTGTGTGTAACAGTACAGGAGTGTGTATATACATTATGTGTGTGTGTATAACAGTACAGAAGTGTGTATATACATTATGTGTGTGTGTGTAACAGTACAGGAGTGTGTATATACATTATGTGTGTGTGTATAACAGTACAGGAGTGTGTATATACATTATGTGTGTGTGTGTGTGTGTGTAACAGTACAGGAGTGTGTCAAGTCAAGTCAAGTCAAGTTTATTTGTATAGCGCTTTTCACAACAGACATTGTCTCAAAGCAGCTTTACACAAATCAACAGTGATGGTGAATGGTGTGAATTTGTCCCTGATGAGCAAGCTGTGGCGACTGTGGCAAGGAAAAACTCCCTTAGATGTTATGAGGAAGAAACCTTGAGAGGAACCAGACTCAAAAGGGAAACCCATCCTCATTTTGGGTGACATCAAGAGTTTGATCATAAATCTTTCAACAATACAGAACACTGGAGAGTGAGAGCTAACATGAGCACTGGAGTATAAGATTATAAGTGATGTTCTTTCTGCAGTCTTATACAGTCTATATGGTTAGTAGCTCCGAGTTTTATGAGCTCAACATTTGTGATCATTATACAGTGTGTATATACATTATGTGTGTGTGTGTGTGTGTGTGTAACAGTACAGGAGTGTGTATATACATTATGTGTGTGTGTATAACAGTACAGAAGTGTGTATTAGGACAGCCGTGTGTATAAACTTTGTTCTGAATATTACAGGTGTGTATAAATATGTAGCCTGTCATAATATACTATTAGTACATGACAACATTCTCTCAAATCTCACATCAGACTGCATACTTACTGTTGGTCCTCTATTATTATTATTATTATTATTATATTATTTACTAGGAATAAAAATGATAAAAATGATATTTTTAGATAAAAATGGACACTGGGTTTTTGGGCTCAACACATTGGAAGTGTTGTCAGTAGGTATTTAGTTCTCACCCTCCAAAGCTGAGATGTGGTCATATACTTTCCAAGACCTGTATACTGTTTGCACTGGAACATTTCAAAACTCAGATCTAAGCTTTGTATTGTGGTGGAAAAGGAAACTTACATTTCTGTCTACAGAACATGGCCTCAGTAACCACTGGTGCAAATATGAAGAGGATCTATGAACATGTTTTTTGGGGAAAAATGTTACATTTTCTTTTCCAATTTCACACGTGGGTTAGTGGGATAAAGACATAGACAGTCGTTCATTACGTTTTGTTTTATTACACTTGGAGTCTTGGTTATAAACTTCCCAAAAGATCAATATTTTTTAATCAAAACTTTTGCTGCAAAGTGAGCACTTAGATCTCAGATTCAGAGAGTCATATTCAGTCCAAACCCCTGATAATATCTACAGCATAACCTCAGTAACCACTGGTGCAAATATGATCAATAAACATCAACATTTTTACAAAAACACTAATGGGTTGGAATTTATGTTCTTTTTCTTCTTAAAAAAGGAAATTCTTTGATTGACATTCTCTTAAATTCACTTCCCCCTTGTTGGCCTCAAGACATTTTCAGTTCTGCACTTCAGCACAGAGATGTGGTCAGGAAAGTCTAAATCCTGTACCTATTACTTTGACAAGTACTACACTGTAGCATCATATACATTTACTGTACAGAACAGTTCAGAAGAACACTTCCTTCATGTGGAAAACCATTTATTACCAGTATATACATATTATTAATACAATATCACACAGTGTTTTAAACCAGACTTTACTCTTAATAACTTTCTTAGAACGCATTGTTCCTGGATTCTCATTGTGTGTTCAGTCATTTCCTGATTCTGTAAACTCACACTGTGTGAATTAAATATTTAACTCTGTGCATTAACATTTATAAAAATTATACTATGTGAATTTTTAAAAGTTGTTTATTCTAATAAAAGGCACTAAAATGAAAAAAAATAAAAAAAATCACTGAATTGTGTAAATAAAAGTCATTAGTTTTCTGCAAGTGTTTAGAATATAATATAATACTCTGATTTACTTTACAGCTGGGTTTTACTGCACCTGGAGGCCCTTAAATGCTCCTCTAATAATCTGACCTTATATTCTACTGTTAATATCACAATCTATCATCCATTTTCAGTGTTCATCACACAATCCTTCTATTCACCTGCATCACTATACTGAACCATAAGGTTTTCAGCCAGAGATGATGTCTCCTGCTCTGTCCTGGTTCCTGAAGACCAGCATGTTGCCAAGCTTTGCTCTCTGGAACTGGAGAGCAACTCAACTGGGGAGCAATCTGCAAAAAAAAATCCCTGAAAGTGCACATGGTGTCCAAAAGACACCCACAGGAAAAAAAAACATGAAAAGATCAAAAGTGAGACCTAAACACGAGTGACATGAGCCGTGAGACTACGCACAAGAGTTAACATGACAAGAATAAGGTGTACAAAACAAACCGGTTCAGTGAGGCACAGTGGCTGATGGGAAACACACACTGATCAGGAATAACATTATCACATTATAACATTGTGAGTGGTGAAGTGAAGAACACTGATGATCTTCATCATGGCTCCTGTTAGTGGGTGGATTTATTCATTAGGCAGCAGGTGAACATTTTCTCCTCAAAGTTGAAGTTAGAAAGCAGAAAAATGGGTGTAAGGATTTGAGTGAGTTTGATAAATTGTGACGTCTAGACGACTGAGTCAGAGCGTCTCCAAAACTGCAGCTCTTGTGAGATGTTCCTGGTCTGCAGTGGTCAGAATCTATTAGTGCTCCAAGGAAGGAACAGTGGTGAACCTGTGACAGGGTCGTGGGGGACGAGGATCATTGATGCACGTGTGGAGCAAAAGCTGGTCTGTGTGGTCCGATCCAACAGACGAGCTCCTGTAGCTCAAACTGCTGAAGAAGTTCATGCTGTTGATGATCGACGGGTCACGACTGTTTTAGCAGCAAAAAGGGGACCAGCACAATAATGGACAGGGGTTCAGAATGTTATGGGTAAACAGTGTAGTGCATGTCCATAATTCATAGAAAGATGTGAGTGTGTGTGTGTGTGTGTGTGTGTGTGTGTGTGTGTGTGTGTGTGTGTGTGTGTGTGTGTGTGAGTGATTACATACAAGTGCTTATTGATCCTAAACATGACTGAAGTGCAGACAGTCATGTGACCTTGTGGGATCAGGTGGGAATATACAGAGTGATATTGGTGTTATAGGATCACACTGATAGTTACAGCTGTAACCACTGCCATGAACTTAAAAACCAAAAGAAGATAGTTGACATTAGCAATGTTTCTGCTTCAGATCTCCAAGTCAGCAGTGAAATAAAGATTTTAAAAAGTTTATCCTGAGCTTCACATCACCTACACTCAGACTTGTAAAGAAACAATGTGCAGAAAGAGAAAAATATGAAGACACATTGTTTTTAGACACTTGAGTCCTCACTTAGGAAATATAGAAATATCAGTTGTGTGCCCCTGCAGAAGAAGCCATCCAGGACCCCATCCAGGACCCCATCCAGGACCCCATCCAGGACCCATCCAGGACCCCATCCAGGACCCCATCCAGGACCCATCCAGGACCCATCCAGGACCCCATCCAGGACCCATCCAGGACCCCATCCAGGACCCATCCACCCCTTTTGTGGAAATTATATCATACATTTTGTTTTGTCCTGTCAGACTCCAATACACATAGTAAATGTAATCTCAGTCTGAAAATCTATTCATCTGTAACTCCATCCCTCCATCTGTAAGTAACTGCTGGCTCTTACCTGTCCGTCTTTCTGGATCTTTTTTCCTCATGATTTCAGCAGTGTGTTAGCACAGGACATTTAGCTGGAACCCTGACACCTACAGATGGAACAGTTCTGTAATGGTGAAGTGTGGAAGTGATGACAGAAATGCTGAGCCGAGAGAGAAAGAGTTCAGAGGAGTTACAGTGAGACAGATGTGTTGAGAGAAACGTCTTCAAAATTAGTCATCCACAAAAAAATTAAATAAATCTAATCTCTCCATCTGCAGCAAAAGGCTACAACTTCCTCCTCCTGCCTCGAGCCCAGTAGATATTTTCCAATAAAAAAAAAAAAAAGGTGCACTTCGTCTAAAAATACAAAAAAAATGTAAACCACAAGCGGAAGGACAGAGCTGCAGTGTGTCTCCTCTAATAAACACTCACAGCTCCGAGCTTCCTTCATTTCTAATGTAATAAATAGTCGACCTCCAGCAATAAATCAGACAAATGGATAAAAATGAACTGCAGTGTGATTGAGAGGCTCAGGGTGTGTTTATTGTGTGCACGGCTCACACTTCAGCACTATATTAATAACCACACCCACATCATCCTGTTAAAGTGCATAACTTTGGTATTATTTTAATAATTTGAGATCTTTTGCAATAGTGGATTTTTGGAACTCTTTGTAGTGTAGGATTGTCTCTCTCTCTCTGTGTGTGTGTGTGTGTGTGTGTGTGTGTGTGTGTGAGAGAGAGAGAGAGAGAAAGCAGAGATTGGCTGACAGGTCAGAAACATCCATAGTTTTATTTTATTAAAAAACCCACAAAAATGTGGAAAAAGCTAAAATCAACAAAGATCAGAAATTCAAACATGCACACAAAAGCAGGGCAAAATTCACATTTCAAAAAGTGAAAACACAAAATTACTGAGGAGCTCAGGAAAAAAATCTCAAACAAAATCTCTCTCAGGAACAAAGGCAAAACAAGCACAAACCAAATCTTTCTCAGTATCGACACAAAACACAATCTCAAAAACAAGAACTCACACAGGACTACTTAAGAGAGCTGGAGACACGAAGACACAATCCGCCAGAGGTAAAACACACACCTTTAACAACAAAGCAAAGATGCTGAGACACATTTATATACAGAAGAGTTTAGATACAGGTGGAGACAATAAGAATCTAATAAGGGACACAGAGACACAACAGTGACATCTGGTGGAGAAAAAAGAGGAATCAAGGAAACTATAACTAAAAAGGGTAGAGGCTGACAGACAGACAGACAGACAGACAGACAGATAGATAGATAGATAGATAGATAGATAGATAGATAGATAGATAGATAGATAGATAGATAGATAGATAGATAGATAGAAAACCAAATGCAGTTTAGCATCAACCAGAAATGCAAATAACAGACAAGTGCAGATAAATATGTAAGTATATGTTCAGCATGTAATATATATATATATACAAGACCCACTGTGGGGACCCCTAATGGGAGAAGCCGAAAGAAAGTTTTTATATACAAGACCCACAAATGACAAGTATTGTATTGTGTAGTTTAGTGTACTATTGTGTAGTATTGTATTGTGTAGTTTAGTGTACTATTGTGTAGTATTGTATTGTGTAGTTTAGTGTACTATTGTGTAGTATTGTATTGTGTAGTTTAGTGTACTATTGTGTAGTATTGTATTGTCTAGTTTAGTGTACTATTGTGTAGTATTGTATTGTGTAGTTTAGTGTACTATTGTGTAGTATTGTATTGTGTAGTTTAGTGTACTATTGTGTAGTATTGTATTGTGTAGTTTAGTGTACTATTGTGTAGTATTGTATTGTGTAGTTTAGTGTACTATTGTGTAGTATTGTATTGTGTAGTTTAGTGTACTATTGTGTAGTATTGTATTGTCTAGTTTAGTGTACTATTGTGTAGTATTGTATTGTGTAGTTTAGTGTACTATTGTGTAGTATTGTATTGTGTTAGTTTATTGTATTTGTATTAGTGTACTATTGTGTAGTATTGTATTGTGTAGTTTAGTGTACTATTGTGTAGTATTGTATTGTGTAGTTTAGTGTACTATTGTGTAGTATTGTATTGTTAGTTTAGTGTACTATTGTGTAGTATTGTATTGTGTAGTTTAGTGTACTATTGTGTAGTATTGTATTGTGTAGTTTAGTGTACTATTGTGTAGTATTGTATTGTGTAGTTTAGTGTACTATTGTGTAGTATTGTATTGTGTAGTTTAGTGTACTATTGTGTAGTATTGTATTGTGTAGTTTAGTGTACTATTGTGTAGTATTGTATTGTGTAGTTTAGTGTACTATTGTGTAGTATTGTATTGTGTAGTTTAGTGTACTATTGTGTAGTATTGTATTGTGTAGTTTAGTGTACTATTGTGTAGTATTGTATTGTGTAGTTTAGTGTACTATTGTGTAGTATTGTATTGTGTAGTTTAGTGTACTATTGTGTAGTATTGTATTGTGTAGTTTAGTGTACTATTGTGTAGTATTGTATTGTGTAGTTTAGTGTACTATTGTGTAGTATTGTATTGTGTAGTTTAGTGTACTATTGTGTAGTATTGTATTGTGTAGTTTAGTGTACTATTGTGTAGTATTGTATTGTGTAGTTTAGTGTACTATTGTGTAGTATTGTATTGTGTAGTTTAGTGTTGTGTTGTGTTTTTACAGTAACCGGGCTGTTAAGGTTAGCCCATGTATTTCCCATCAGGCCACAGCACAAATCATCTCATCAGCATCTTATACCAAGACCCGTATTGTTCATCCAGCACTCTACAATACACCCCCCCCCCAACCGACCCCCACCGACCTACTTCCTGTCCCGCCCCCTTGTTTGACAGCTGAGATTGCTAATGATATGATGAAATAATCTCATATTTAAATCAAAATAAACCCTAAACTATAAATAACCTTCATTCGGAAAATAATTTAAACTGCAGTAAAATTTCAGATGTGACATTTTTACACGTGTGTGAGAAACGTGTGAGTGTGAGCAGCAGTGGGAGAGCATTACTGTATAACTGCTTACAAGTGGAGCTGGCATGTGTGTGCGTGTGTGTGTGTGTGTGTGTGTGTGTGTGTGTGTGTGTGTGTGTGTGTGATGCTGATAATAAACGAAGTGTTGAAGAGCGATGGAGTAGTGTGAACAGTATCACTAATTTGTTAAGACACTCATTATCACCTGGAGCTGTGTGACGGCTTAGCACATCTTTTTCTGTTTAACACACACACACACACACACACACACACACACACACACACACACACACACACACTGGTGCGAGTCTCATCTCAATGCTCATTTTATGTTATGTATAATATAATCTTGAATTCTGAGCTTTTCATGTAAAACAAAAGTAGTAAAATATAACAGAACTGTATTCATGGTTCCTGCAAGAACTTCACTAGAACCTGGAGGATACAAGCACATTTTTTCATGTTTAGAACATCTCTAGTTCCAGTTGTCACTCCAGCTCTAATTTTGTTCTGATTCAGGATCTAATTCTTTTTCAGATATTCCTTCAGGTTCTGAATGTTGTTCTTGTATTTCAGGTTTGTGTTTGGTTTTTGATAGTGGTTCTGATGTCTGATGGATCTCTATAAGTTATTTCCTGTTCTGGATCTTTGTTCTAGATCTGTTGTTCTAGTTTCTAAATTTGTCATAATTCTGCTGCTGCTTTTTCTTCCAGCACTTCCTGTTTTTTTTTGTGTGGATTCCGCTCAAGTTTCTGGACCAGAGTGAATGATGAAGTGTTAATAATGAAGATGATGGAGTGATGTAAATGATGAAGATGATGGAGTGATGTAAATGATGAAGATGATGGAGTGATGTAAATGATGAAGATGATGAAGTGGTGTAAATTCTGAAGATGATAGAGGGGTGTTAATAATGAAGGTGAATGTGTACATGGAGGAAGGTGTTCTTGAGGGAACATCCTGGGTGCTGTAGGTTCTGCAGCAGGGATCAGTTTTGCGTGTCCTGTTCCGGAGTGGATCTGAATTTTGGTTCCACATGAAGAGTCAGTAGTGGTGGGTTCTCAGGGGCTTTGGGAGAGAGAACGAAGCTCATTACAGATGCCTGGTGTCTCCTTGTTTACAGCAAGAAGATCCCTGCAGGAACAATTACACAGATCTGCTAGCAGAGCGTAATGAGACACTGTTTATTGTTTTATGACTCTTCATCTCGCCATTTGTATCGACAAAGCACTCGGCTGTGAGAACGTTTCCCACGACACCTCAGAAATAACACACACATGATCACGCTGATTTTATGAGCTGCAGTTTAATCTGTAGATTAGCACAGGTCATGTGACGGGGAGCGGGTTTCTTCCTCCAGAGGTCTGGAACATTCTGTCATGTTCATGTTTCTGTGGAACCACGTGAAACGTTTTCTCATCATGGGAATCTCTATAGTAAAACAAACAAAGGTTATATGTCCTCCACATGTTTTTTTTTCCAACTAGCCCCTCTGACAGTTTGTATCTGCCCCCATATCTACCCTTATATCCTCAGCCTGTATCTGCATCTCTAGCTCTCCTAAGTGTAAGTTTGTCCCTGTTGAACAAGTTGGTGGCGACTGTATTGAAGGAAAAACTCCCTGAGATGCAGAAGGAAGAAACCTTGAGAGCAACCAGACTCAAGAGGGAACCTCATCCTCATCTGGGTGCCACCGAATGTCCATTTATTACAGATAAATGATGTTGAGGTGCAGTGATGGAGATCAGAGCAAACTGTAGTCCTGAGTCAGTGTAGCAGACTGTTGATATTAACTACAGTCCAAATCCATCCTCACAGCTCAAAGGAATTTCATGGAACCACCCAAAGTGATGATGAGAAACATCTCCAGCTGCACAGAGTCGCCTCCAAAGGAAGAGAACATCATCCAGAGGCAGACCAGGACGAAGTGGGAATATCCGAGGAGGGAAGAGGAGCAGGAACAGAGGTCACTAGAACCTCAGGAGCATGTTTAACTTGACCAAGAGAGAGAGAGAGAGAGAGAAAGAAAGAAAAAGAGAGAGAGAAGAGGGTGACAGGAAGAGAAGGATATGGATTATTAAGTCTCCTTATTGTTGTATGAAAGTTAATGTCACTGTGCAGTTTGGACTCTGGTGAGATTCACTCTGGCAGCAGAACTAAAAGGGAGAAGCAGAAGGAAACACAGACATGAGGATCTCTGGGATAAGAGACGACCCACCACACCACCATCAACAAACCTGAGTGAACGTGTGAGAGTGAGGAGACGACAGCATCCAAATATCCCAGTTCACCAAACACTCCATATCCATGATCCCTCCAGATCTGCTCCTTTACCTCACAAACACCTACTGACTAAAGACTCCACTAAATAAATATGTGTTCAGCCTCGACTTGAACACTGAGACTGTGTCCGAGTCCCGAACACTGATTGGAAGGTTGTTCCATAACTGTGGGGTTTATAAGAGAAACATCTGCCCCCTGCTGGAGTCTTCATTATTTGAGGTACCAACAAATAGCCTGCACCTTTTGATCTAAGTAGGCGTGGAGGATCATCCTGGTACAGAAGTTCACTCAGATACTGCGGCGTGAGAGCGTTAAGTGCTTTATACGTCAGTAGTAATATTTTATAATCAGTGTGAGATGGAATTGGGAGCAGTGTAGATGATTAAAACAGGGCTGATGTGATCATATTTTCTAGATCTAGTGAGGACTCTTGCTGCTGCATTCTGAACTAACTGAAGCTTATTTCTGCACTTACTCCAACACCCAGACAGTAAAGCGTTACAGTAGTCTAATCTAGATGTTACAAGTCAAGTCAAGTTTATTTCTATTGCGCTTTTCACAACAGACATTGTCTCAAAGCAGCTTTACAGAATTTAACAATGAAGGTGAATGGTGTGTATTTGTCCCTGATGAGCAGCATGGCGACTGTGGTGAAGGAAAACCTCTCTTAGATGTCATGAGAAAGAAACCTTGAGAGGAGTATATAATAACATCAAGAGTGTGATTATAGTCTTTAAAAGAACACTGGAGAGTGAGAACTAACATGAGCACTGGAGTGTGTGATTATGACTGATGATCTTTCTACAGACTTTTACAGTCATTATGGTTATAAAACCAGGAGCTACTGAGCAACTCATAAAATAGCTCAACATCTGAGATCATCACAGATCCAACACCAGCTTCTCCATGCAAGAGCCTTTAAACACTCCAGGAGGTCCAGTGTCCAAACTCCACATTAAGTGGGATCCAGCTGGCACTGGTACGTCTCTAGATGGTTCAGGATGTTTGTGGGCATCTACTTCTTTAAAGGTCCATAATCTTCATGAGGTGGGACGTGACTGGAGCTGGAGCAACCTCAGGATGCCTCGGGATGGGGAGAGAAAAAGAAGCAGTGGAGAGGAATTAGCGTAGCTGCTGTTCATGATATTAACAGCACAAGTTGATAATGTGATGTGATCAGATGTTCTGGAGCACAAGGTTATGATGTGATGTGTGTTATGTGTAGAACTCGCTAAAAACATACGTCTTTAATCTACACTTAAACTGGGTGAGTGTGTCTGAGCCCCGAACACTGTCAGGAAGACTGTTCCAGAGTTTAGGAGCTAAATGTGAGAATGTTCTACCACCTTTAGTGGACTTTGTTATTCTAGGAACTACTAGAAGTCCAGAGTTTTGAGATCTCAGGGAGCATGACGGATTGTAGCGTGTTAGAAGACTGGAGATACATGGAGATAAACCATTTAGTGTTTTGTAGGTAAGAAGCAGTAGTTTGTAGTGGATTCTAAACTTAACAGGAAGCCAGTGTAGGGACGAGTTTTTCTGCATCCTGTAACGATCATATTTATCATTTTAGCAATATTTCTTAGGTGAAAGAAGGCGATCCTGGTGATATTATTCACGTGAGACTCAAAGGAAAGACTCGGGTCAATAATCACACCAAGGTCTTTAAAAGTTTGCTTCTAGCTGCATGTGGTCCTAGTAAAAGTACTTCCATCTTATCTGAGTTGAGCAGAAGAAAGTTATCAAGCATCCACTGTCTAATGTCCTTTACACACTCCTCAACATTGTTAAGCTGATCTCTCTCATCTGGCTTTGCTGAAATATACAACTGTGTATCATCAGCATAGCAATGGAAGCGAATACCATGTTTATAAATAATTTCACCAAGAGGCAGCAGATATAAAGAGAAAAGCAGTGTATCGGTCCCTGTGTTTGCCCCTGTATCTGCCCCTGTATCTGTCCCTGTGTTTGACCCTGTATCTGTCCCTGTATCTGTCCCTGTGTTTGCCCCTGTGTTTGACCCTGTATCTGTCCCTGTATCTGTCCCTGTGTTTGCCCCTGTGTTTGACCCTGTATCTGTCCCTGTATCTGTCCCTGTGTTTGACCCTGTATCTGTCCCTGTATCTGTCCCTGTGTTTGCCCCTGTGTTTGCCCCTGTATCTGTCCCTGTGTCTGTCCCTGTGTTTGCCCCTGTATCTGTCCCTGTATCTGTCCCTGTGTTTGCCCCTGTATCTGTCCCTGTATCTGTCCCTGTGTTTGCCCCTGTATCTGTCCCTGTATCTGTTCCTGTGTTTGTCCCTGTATCTGTCCCTGTGTTTGCCCCTGTATCTGCCCCTGTATCAGTCCCTGTGTTTGCCCCTGTATCTGTCCCTGTGTTTGCCCCTGTATCTGTCCCTGTATCTGTCCCTGTGTTTGCCCCTGTATCTGTCCCTGTATCTGTCCCTGTGTTTGTCCCTGTATCTGTCCCTGTGTTTGTCCCTGTGTTTGCCCCTGTATCTGTCCCTGTGTTTGCCCCTGTGTTTGCCCCTGTGTTTGCCCCTGTGTTTGTCCCTGTATCTGTCCCTGTATCTGTCCCTGTATCTGTCCCTGTGTTTGTCCCTGTGTTTGTCCCTGTATCTGTCCCTGTGTTTGTCCCTGTATCTGTCCCTGTGTTTGTCCCTGTATCTGTCCCTGTGTTTGCCCCTGTGTTTGCCCCTGTGTTTGCCCCTGTATCTGTCCCTGTGTTTGCCCCTGTATCTGTCCCTGTGTTTGCCCCTGTATCTGTCCCTGTATCTGTCCCTGTATCTGTCCCTGTATCTGTCCCTGTGTTTGCCCCTGTATCTGTCCCTGTGTTTGTCCCTTTATCTGTCCCTGTATCTGTCCCTGTATCTGTCCTTGTGTTTGCCCCTGTATCTGTCCCTGTATCTGTCCCTGTGTTTGTCCCTGTATCTGTCCTGTTCTGTCACTGAGTTGTTCAGGAGTCAGTAGACTTAGTTCAGTGACTTGATTCCCAGGTTATAAAATGAATAAGGGGGTTCTTCCAGACATTTTCTTCCAGAAGGTTTCTCCCAGGGGCTGGGATTAGTGAGTAAAATACACACATGTTTACAGTCACTGTGCTCTGAGTGTGTAGTGATGAAGAACGTGTTCCTAATGCATGACCATGTGAGTATATGGTAAATAAAACAGGAAGTAGTGATAGACACCCCTGCTGGTGTTGAAAGGACAGGAGAATAAGGGATGTATTAACATCTGGACTGGTGATATCTGATTCAGAAACTGAAGATAACATAAAAACCATATAATGAAGTGCATGGTGAACCTGACCTGGTTCTAGGACTAAATCAGTTCTGGTACTGGAGCATGGTGTGGAAACACATTGCTGTAGAGTTTCAAAGTGAATACAGAGCTGTGCTCCAATTATCTGGTGCTGTTCTGGTGCTGAACTGGTGCTGATCTGGTGCTCCTCAAGTGCTGTTCTGGTGCTGAACTCGCACCATCCACACCAAGCTCCCTGACCTGCAGGACATCTACAGCACGCGGTGCAGGACCAGAGCCAGGAAGATTGTGAAGGACCTCAGCCATCCCAACAATGGACTCTTCTCTTTGTTGCGTTCAGGAAAACACTTCCGCTCCCTGAAAGCAAACACAGAGAGAATGAGGAGGAGCTTCTTCCCGCAGGCCATTCAGAGTTTAAACCAGGAAACACCCAGGATCTAAAAGCTGGTCCACTCTCTCCATCATCACACTTCTTCTCTGTACAGATCTCACCTTTCGCACCACGTCACTTTAAACTCTGGTCTTGCACAGCAAAGTGCACTTTATATTTATTTATTTTATACCACACCATTCTGCACACGGACACTTTATGGACACTCTATACCGCACACGGACACTTACGGAGCCTTACACCACACCATACCGCACACGGACACTTACGGAGCCTTAATTCAATTCAATTCAATTCATTTTTATTTGTATTGCGCTTTTAACAATGAACATTGTCTCAAAGCAGCTTTACACAGATGATGTGGTGATTAAATGTAAATATGTTCTTTGTAAGTATGTTTGTCCCTGATGAGCAACTGTGGCAAGGAAAAACTCCCCGAGATGGCATAAGGAAGAAACCTTGAGAGGAACCAGACTCAAGAGGGAACCCATCCTCATCTGGGTTGCACCAAATGTCCATTTGAAGCATATATACAAAGTTGCGGGGTGCAGTGATGATGATCAGAAGCAAACTGCACTCCCGAGTCAGTGCAGCAGACCGCCGACACCAACTACAGTCCAATCCGTCCTCAAAGCACCCGTTCTACTCCGGAATTACATGGAACCACCCAAGGTGTTGATGAGAGACCGTCCCAAGCTGCACAGAAGTGTGAAGATCCGCGGAGGGTAGAGGGGCAGGAACAGTGGTCACTGGAGCCTCAGGAGCATGTTTAACTCGACCGAGAGAGAGAGAGAGAGAGAGAGAGAGAGAGAGAGAGAGAGAGAGAGAGAGAGAGAGAGAGAGAGACAGAGAGAGAGAGAGAGGGTGACGGGAAGGGAAGGATATGGATTATTAAGTGTCCCTATTGGTGTATGAAAGTTAATGTCACTGTGCAGTTTGGACTCCGGCAAGACTCGCTATGGCAGCATAACTAAAAGGGAGAACCAGAAGGTAACACAGACATGAGGGATCTCTGGGATAAGAGACGACCCACCACACCACCGTCAACAAACCTGAGTGAACGTGTGAATGTGAGGGGACGACAGCATACAAATATACCAGTTCACCAAACACTCTATATCCATGATCCCTCCAGATCTGAGCCTTTACCTAAGAAAAAATCTACTGATAAAAGGCTTGACTAAATAAATAAGTTTTCAGCCTCGACTTGAACACTGAGACTGTGTCTGAGTCCCGAACACTGATTGGAAAGCTGTTCCATAACTGTGGGGCTTTATAAGAAAAAGATCTGCCCCCTGCGGTAGTCTTCATTATTTGAGGAACCAACAGATAGCCAGCACCTTTTGATCTAAGTAGGCGTGGAGGATCATACTGGTACAGAAGTTCACTCAGATACTGCGGTGCGAGACCGTTAAGTGCTTTATACGTCAGTAGTAATATTTTATAATCAATGTGAGATTTGATTGGGAGCAGTGTAGACTGATTAAAACAGGGGTGATGTGGTCGTATTTCCTAGATCTGGTGAGGACTCTTGCTGCTGCATTCTGGACTAACCGAAGCTTATTTCTGCACTTACTCCAACACCCAGACAGTAAAGCGTTACAGTAGTCTAATCTAGAAGTAACAAAAGCATGAACTAGTTTTTCTGCATCCTGTAACGACCATATTTATCATTTTAGCAATATTTCTTAGGTGAAAGAAGGCGATCCTGGTAATATTATTCACGTGAGACTCAAAGGAAAGACTCGAGTCAATAATCACACCAAGGTCTTTGACAGCCGTACACACTGAAACAGAAACACCATCCAGAGATGCTACGTAATCAGAAAGTTTGCTTCTAGCTGCATGTGGTCCTAGTAAAAGTACTTCTGTCTTATCTGAGTTGAGCAGAAGAAAGTTATTAAGCATCCACTGTCTAATGTCCTTTACACACTCCTCAACACTGTTTAGCTGATCTCTCTCATCTGGCTTTGCTGAAATATACAGCTGTGTGTCATCAGCATAGCAATGGAAGCGAATCCCATGTTTATTAATGATTTCACCAAGAGGCAGCAGATATAAAGAGAAAAGCAGTGGGCCTAAGACAGATCCTTGAGGAACACCAAACTTTACCTCATAGAGTGTGGAGAACTCACCATTTACATCCACAAACTGATAGCGATCAGTCAAATAAGACCTGAGCCAAGAGAGAGCTGTTCCCTTTATTCCTACAACGTTCTCAAGTCTAGCAAGCAGTATAGTGTGATCAATGGTGTGAAAAGCTGCACTGAGGTCGAGCAAAACAAGTAAAGAGACAAAACCCTGATCAGAGGCCAATAACAGGTCATTTACCACCTTAACTAGCGCCGTCTCTGTGCTATGATGAGGCCGAAATCCTGACTGATACATTTCAAAAATGTTATTCATAAGTAGGTGTGAGCAGAACTGCTGTGCTCCAACCTTTTCTAAAATTTTGGATATAAATGGGAGATTTGATATCGGTCTGTAGTTGGACAACTGACAGGGTGAAGGTCAGGTTTCTTAATAAGGGAGTGGATAACTGCCAGTTTGAAGGATTTAGGTACATAACCAGTGCTAATGGAAGAGTTAATTATTTTTAAAACTGGTTTGATTACCTTTGGAGTTATCTGTTTAAAGAAACTAGTAGGCAGGGGATCGAGAATGCAGGTTGATGATTTTGATGAGGAGATTAATGAAATTAAGTCCTTCTCATGAATAGGAGTGAAGCTTTGTAGTTGATTGTCCGTTATAATTACACTGCTGTCTACAGGGTTACTTGTAAAATAATTTGGATTTATATTAACCGTCTGGATTTCTTGCCTGATGTTTTCAATTTTATTATTAAAAAAGTTCATGAAATCATTATTACCTATTGATGGTGTGCATGTGAGTGCAGTGCTTTTATTCCCTGTTCATTTTGCTACCGTGCTGAATAAAAATCTAGGATTATGCTTGTTATTTTCTATGAGGGTGGAGAAATATGCTGATCTGGCAGCACTAAGAGATTTTCTATAATTTACACCACACCATACCGCACACGGACACTTACGGACCCTTACACCACACCATACCGCACACGGACACTTACGGACCCTTACACCACACCATACCGCACACGGACACTTACGGACCCTTACACCACACCATACCGCACACGGACACTTACGGACCCTTACACCACACCATACCGCACACGGACACTTACGGACCCTTACACCACACCATACCGCACACGGACACTTAGGGACCCTTACACCACACCATACCGCACACGGACACTTACGGACCCTTACACCACACCATACCGCACACGGACACTTACGGACCCTTACACCACACCATACCGCACACGGACACTTACGGACCCTTACACCACACCATACCGCACACGGACACTTACGGACCCTTACACCACACTATACCGCACACGGACACTTAGGGACCCTTACACCACACCATACCGCACACGGACACTTACGGACCCTTACACCACACCATACCGCACACGGACACTTACGGACCCTTACACCACACCATACCGCACACGGACACTTAGGGACCCTTACACCACACCATACCGCACACGGACACTTACGGACCCTTACACCACACCA
>JBCEWE010000861.1:52500-55515 GCA_039877035.1 Silurus lanzhouensis
ATATTCTGATCCATAACGAGCCACAGCTGTCGGTTGTTCAGCAGGCACAGGATAACGAGGAACCATGACAGCTACTGAGGGGCGTGGCAGGGTGAATCTCTGACAGCTACTGAGGGGGGCGTGGCAGGGTGAATCTCTGACAGCTACTGAGGGGGGCGTGGCAGGGGAATCCCTGACAGCTACTGAGGGGGCGTGCAGGGTGAATCTCTGACAGCTACTGAGGGGGGCGTGGCAGGGTGAATCTCTGACAGCTACTGAGGGGGCGTGGCAGGGGAATCCCTGACAGCTACTGAGGGGGCGTGGCAGGGTGAATCTCTGACAGCTTACTGAGGGGGGCGTGGCAGGGGAATCCCTGACAGCTACTGAGGGGGCGTGGCAGGGGAATCTCTGACAGCTACTGAGGGGGGCGTGGCAGGGTGAATCTCTGACAGCCACTGAGGGGGCGTGGCAGGGGAATCCCTGACAGCTATTGAGGGGGCGTGGCAGGGTGAATCTCTGACAGCTACTGAGGGGGGCGTGGCAGGGGAATCCCTGACAGCTACTGAGGGGGGCGTGGCAGGGTGCATCTCTGACAGCTTGGACGTAGCTTCCTGTGTTGACTTGTTTGCCGGCGAGTTCCGTGTTTGTATTCGTGTTTATATTCGTTTGTTTGTGTTTTTCTCCTTTAATAATCCTAAATTGTTTGTCTTCCTGACTTGTGCCTGTAGTCAGTTAAACTCGACTACCACTATATTTTCTCTCACTTTATCTATTTGTGTATCTGAAATCTGTTCGTGATTATGAGCACTATGCCGGCTGTGTGTCTGACTTTGAGCACAGGTGAGGACTCGTTCGATTTGCAAACGTTGGCGTTGGAGATGGAGGTTTTGGAGAACAGATTCGCGAGCTGCATGAAAAGCATGCCCGGCTGCGAGAGCGGAAAGCGGCGCTGGAAACATCCCGGGCAGACGCGCCATCGTCCAGGTAAATTCCCGGGCTGAACCTAACGCTCCCAGCACCTCAACTCCGCGTGTTTCTCTGCCCAGACCCAGCGCACCTACATCTCCGGCAAAGGTGCAACATGGACCTGGATGCGGCAACGGCGGAAGAGACAAGCAAAGCCCGTCGAGGACGTCTCCCCGCCACCACTACAGGCCTTCGAGATCTCGACCGAGAACCACTTCGCCCCTCTCCGCGAGACGAAACGCGACACTGTGATTCTCGGAGATTCCATCGTCCGGCATGTCGCGCTACCTGGAGCTAAAGGTAAGGTGCACACTCGCTGTTTTCCTGGTGCTCGTGTTCTTGATGTCGCTGCGCAGGTACCGGCGATCCTGAAGGGGAACTTCGGAGCGGTTGTTCTTCATGCCGGAACAAACGACACCAGGCTGAGGCAAACGGAGATATTAAAGAGGATTTCAGGATCCTGGTGGAGAACGGTACGCAGCACATCACCCACAACGAGGATATAGTTCAGGACCCTTCCCACTTACAGCGAGGGGCTGAGAAGTTTAGTAGACTTTTAGCTCTAAATGAATGGTTACAGTCATGGTGTCGAGAACATAAACTTCTCTTTGTTAATAACTGGAACTGTTTCTGGAGCGTCCTAGTTCTTCCGCCCTGATGGCCTGCACCCAGCAGAGTTGGAGCAGCAGTGCTATCAGATACATCTCTAGGATCCTTCACCATCTGACTGGTAAGACATCAGGAAATTTACGACAATGAGAACACGCATACAACAGACCAAATGTTACAAGTTCACACACAGCCCAGTTTATAGAAACCGTATCTATTCCTCGTGTAGCAAAACCAAGAATTAAATACACAAGATCCAGAAATAATCTCATTGAAGTTAAAACTGAAAAATGCAGATAAAAAACACCAAAAAGTTTTAAAGTTTGGTCTTTTAAACATTAGATCACTTGCACCCAAAGTGTGATTAAAATGAGATGATCACAGAGAATAATCTCGATGCACTCTGTCTCACTGAGACCTGGATTAAACCAGGTGATTATATGGGTCTAAACGAGTCGACACCGTCAGGATATGCTTATAAGCATGAGCCGCGTCAGACTGGTCGTGGGGGGGTGTAGCTACTGTTTATACTGCCTCTCTTAATGTAGTCAGATGTTAGGATTCAGTTTTAAATCATTTGAAGTGCTCGTTCTTAAAGTTGTATTTTCAGACAGACATAGAAAACTCGCTCTGGTCACCGTGTACAGACCCCCAGGGCCTACGCTGATTTTCTTCAAGAGTTGCTTGTTTTCTATCAGATCTCTTGATCGATTTGATAAAGTGCTGCTTGTAGGAGATTTTATATTCATGTAGATGAT
This sequence comes from Silurus lanzhouensis, assembly GCA_039877035.1. Lineage (NCBI taxonomy): Eukaryota > Metazoa > Chordata > Actinopteri > Siluriformes > Siluridae > Silurus > Silurus lanzhouensis. Next base: position 54,813 of record JBCEWE010000861.1, read on the forward strand.
GTAAACGATGCTCTAGGATTATCATTTTGTTACTTATTAAACTCTTTTGGGGTTAAACAAAACGTCACCAGACCAACTCATCGCTTTACCACACATAGACTTAATAATATCCCACGGAGCAGACGTCTAATATAGATATTTACCTCAGAGTGATGACATCACAGACCATTACCATACTGTACACACTACCGGTAGAGCAGATTAGCCGTGTTGCCCACGTTATCGACTTGGTAGGACTATTGTTCCAACCACTAAGGACAGATTTCATAAATAACCTGATTTATCTCCATTTCTCACTAAACCCATAACTACCAATAATCTTGATGAAATCACTAACAACATAACCTATCCTCACTAGCACAATAGACACCGTTGCCCCCATCCGGTTAAAAAAGGTTAGAGAACAAGCACCTGCACCTTGGTATAATAGTCATACGCATGCCTCAGAAAAGCACGTAATCTGGAGAGAAAATAGGAAAACTAAATTGGAGGTATTTAAATCGCGTATAAAGACAGTATGCTCAGCTACAGACAGACGCTAAAAGCTGCTAGAGCTGAACACCTGAGCAAACTTATAGAAAAACAACAAACAATCCCAGTCCTTTTTTCAGTACAGTAGCTAAACTAACTACAAATCAGGGCTCTGAAAATTGTGTTCCATCTCAGTTAGTAGTGAGGACTTATGATTTTCTTCACTGAAAAA
>JBCEWE010000866.1:0-35000 GCA_039877035.1 Silurus lanzhouensis
AGACAGACGACAGACAGACAGACAGACAGAGAGTAGATAGAGAGAGGGATAAACAGAAAGACAGACAGTAGATAGAAAGAAGGATAAACAGACAGACAGTAGATAGAGAGAAGGATAAGCAGACAGACCAACAGACAGTAGATAAAGAGAAGGATAAACAGACAGACAGACAGACTGTAGATAGAGAGAAGGATAAACAGACAGACAGACAGACAGACAGACAGTACATAGAGAGAAGGATAAACAGACAGACAGACAGACAGTAGATAGAGAGAAGGATAAACAGACAGACAGACAGACTGTAGATAGAGAGAAGGATAAACAGACAGACAGACAGACAGACAGTAGATAGAGAGAAGGATAAACAGACAGACAGACAGACAGTACATAGAGAGAAGGATAAACAGACAGACAGACAGACAGTACATAGAGAGAAGGATAAACAGACAGACAGACAGACAGTAGATAGAGAGAAGGATAAACAGACAGACAGACAGACAGTAGATAGAGAGAAGGATAAACAGACAGACAGACAGACAGTAGATAGAGGGAAGGATAAACAGAAAGACAGACAGACAGTAAATAAAGAGAAGGATGAACAGACAGACAGACAGAAGATAGAGAGAAGTATAGACAGACAGACAGACAGACATACAGACAGACAGACAGACAGACAGAGAGTAGATAGAGAGAAGGATAAACAGAAAGACAGACAGTAGATAGAAAGAAGGATAAACAGACAGACAGACAGACAGACAGTAGATAGAGAGAAGGATAAGCAGACAGACCAACAGACAGTAGATAAAGAGAAGGATAAACAGACAGACAGACAGACAGACAGTAGATAGAGAGAAGGATAAACAGACAGACAGACAGACTGTAGATAGAGAGAAGGATAAACAGACAGACAGACAGACAGACAGATAGTACATAGAGAGAAGGATAAACAGACAGACAGACAGACAGACAGACAGTACATAGAGAGAAGGATAAACAGACAGACAGACAGACAGTAGATAGAGAGAAGGATAAACAGACAGATAGACAGACAGACAGACAGTAGATAGAGAGAAGGATAAACAGACAGATAGACAGACAGACAGTAGATAGAGAGAAGGATAAACAGACAGATAGACAGACAGACAGACAGTAGATAGAGAGAAGGATAAACAGACAGACAGTAGATAGAAAAGCATATACAAACAGACAGATAGAGAGAAGAGTAGACAGACAGACAGACAGACAGACAGACAGACAGACAGACAGACAGACAGAGAGATGGAGCTGGTATAATCAGTACTGTACCTCACTGACCGTGTTCCTCACCATGTCCCAGTTGGATGAAGTGCTGCATGTGAAAAAATAACAAAAACAGTGACATCTCTTTCTCAGTGTGTGGAGCATTCCGATTAGTGTATTACAGAACTGAGGGGTATACACACACACACGCACGCACGCACGCACGCACGCACGCACGCACGCACGCACGCACGCACACGCACACGCACACGCACACACACACACACACCTCGGCTTCTCTTCAGCTGGCTCATTTTCATTTTCCTCCTCAACTTCATCACTCTCTTCATTATCTTCATCTTCCTCATCACCCTCCTCCTCCTCAGTTTCTGGCACTTGCTGATGTGGAGACATTTTCTGGGAATAAAATAAAATGCAGTAAAACACAGAACTGTTCCAGAGAGACATCACACACATGTTCACACAGGATTACTTTCCCAGATCTCACACACACTCTGACTGTAAAAGACTGTAGAAAGATCATCAGTCATAATCACACACTCCAGTGCTCATGTTAGTTCTCACTCTCCAGTGTTCTGTAGTGTTTAAAGACTATAATCACACTCTTGATGTCACCCACATGAGGATGAGGTTCTGCTTTTGAGTCTGGTTCCTCTCAAGGTTTCTTCCTCAGAACATCTAAGGGAGTTTTTCCTTCACCACAGTCTCCCCAGTCTTCATCATCAGGGATAAACACACACCGTTCACCTTCACTGTTACATTCTGTAAAGCTGCTTTGAGACGATGTGTGTTGTGAAAATCACACACACACACACACACACACACACACACCACACACACACACACACACACAGCAGTTTGATACAGTTTATACTGACCTTCAGGTAGTTTTTGGGGACAAAGCCTCGGTTTGCCTCGGAGTCCTGAGCAAACCACCATCCATCATCCCTCTTCTGCAGGATCTCAACAACACCTCCTTTCTGTACATACACGTAACACTCAGTGTGTGTGTGTTTGTGTGTGTGTGTGTGTGTGCGTGTGTGTACGTGTGTGTGTGTGTGTGTGTTCTTTTACCTGAATTGTGAGGTCTCCCTCCTCTTCGCCTCTAAAAGAGCTGAGAGCTACATACATCTCATCACTGTTCTGAGCAGTCTTTCGTCCTGAACCTTCTTCATCCTCATCATCATCATCCTCCTCCTCCTGTGCAACTTTATCTTTCTTCTCTTTAACCTCTTCCTCCTCAATTTCCTCCTCATCCTCAGCTGGTCTAACACACACACCAGTTCAAAAAGACAGTTCAGAAACAGAAATCAGGATAAATAAAATGTGAATGTGTATAACAAGTGTGTATAAGGAGTGTGTATGAGGGGTGTGTATGAGGAGTACGTATGAGGAGTGTGTATGAGGAGTGTGTATGATGGGTGTGTATGAGGAGTGTGTATGATGGGTGTGTATGAGGAGTGTGTATGAGGTGTGTGTATGATGGGTGTGTATGAGGAGTGTGTATGAGGAGTGTGTATGAGGGGTGTGTATGAGGAGTGTGTATGAGGTGTGTGTATGAGGGGTGTGTATGAGGAGTGTGTATGAGGAGTGTGTATGAGGAGTGTGTATGATGGGTGTGTATGAGGAGTGTGTATGATGGGTGTGTATGAGGAGTGTGTATGAGGTGTGTGTATGAGGAGTGTGTATGAGGAGTGTGTATGAGGGGTGTGTATGAGGAGTACGTATGAGGAGTGTGTATGATGGGTGTGTATGAGGAGTGTGTATGATGGGTGTGTATGAGGAGTGTGTATGAGGTGTGTGTATGATGGGTGTGTATGAGGTGTGTGTATGATGGGTGTGTATGAGGAGTGTGTATGAGGAGTGTGTATGAGGGGTGTGTATGATGGGTGTGTATGAGGAGTGTGTATGAGGTGTGTGTATGAGGGGTGTGTATGAGGAGTGTGTATGAGGAGTGTGTATGAGGAGTGTGTATGATGGGTGTGTATGAGGAGTGTGTATGATGGGTGTGTATGAGGAGTGTGTATGATGGGTGTGTATGAGGAGTGTGTATGAGGAGTGTGTATGAGGGGTGTGTATGAGGGGTGTGTATGAGGAGTACGTATGAGGAGTGTGTATGAGGAGTGTGTATGATGGGTGTGTATGAGGAGTGTGTATGAGGTGTGTGTATGAGGGGTGTGTATGAGGAGTACGTATGAGGAGTGTGTATGAGGAGTGTGTATGATGGGTGTGTATGAGGCGTGTGTGTAAGGGGTGTGTAAGAGTGTGTAAGTGTGTGAGAGAGTGAATGTGTGTGAGTGTGTGTGAGAGTGTGTGAGTGTGTGTGAGAGTGTGTCAAAGTGTGAGAGTGTAAGAGAGTGTGTGAGTGTGTGAGAGAGTGTGTGAGAGTGTGTGTGAGAGAGTGAGTGTGTGTGAGTGTGTGAGAGAGCGTGAGAGTGTGTGAGTGTGTGTGAGAGAGTGTGTGAGTGTGTGTGAGAGAGTGTATGTGAGAATGTGTGAAAGTGTGTAAGAGTGTGTGAGTGTGTGTGTGTGTGTGTGTGTGTGTGTGTGTGTGTGTGTGTGTGTGAGCGTGTGAGAGTGTGTGAGTGTGTGTGAGAATGTGTGAGTGTGTGTGTGTGTAAGTGTGTGAGAGTGTGTGTGTGAGAGAGTGAGAGAGAGTGAGTGTGTGTGAGAGAGTGTGTGAGTGTGTGTGAGAGTGTAAGTGTGTGAGAGAGTGTGTGTGTGTGTGTGTGTGTGTGTGTGAGAGTGTAAGAGAGTGTGTGAGAGTGTGAAAGTGTGAGAGAGTGTGTGTGAGTGTGTAAGAGAGTGTGTGAGTGTGTGAGATGTGTGTGTGAGTGTGTGTGAGAATGTGAGAGAGTGTGTAAGTGTGTGTGAGAGTGTGTGAGAGTGTGTGAGAATGTAAAAGTTTGTGAGAGAGTGAGAGATTGTGTGTGTGTGTAAGTGTGTGAGTGTGTGAGAGTGTGTGTGAGAATATGAGAGAGTGTGTGAGTGTGAGAGAGTGAGTGTGTGAGAGTGTGAGAGAGTGTGTGAGTGTGTGTGAGTGTGTGTGAGAGTGTGTGAGTGTGTGTTTGTGTGTGTGTGAGTGTGTGTAAAAATGTAAGAGAGTGTGTGAGAGTGTGAGAGAGTGAGTGTGACAGAGTGAACTGTCCCTATGGTCGGCATAACAATACACACAACACTTTCACTTCTCCTCTGGTTCTTGCTACAGCGCGGTGGGTGCACACGCACGGACAATGAGCGCACACACACACACACACACACACACACACACACACACACACACCCACACACAAACGGAAGGACTTCCTAAACTTTGTGTGCTCACCTGTTAGCTGCGTCGGTCTTCCGGGTCGGGTTTGGATGGCAGCCAACCGGAGCGCGCTGAATAGCGGCCGGCTTTAAAGGGCCAGCGCTGCGTCGCGCATGCGCAGTAAACCCGGAAGTCGGCAGGCTTATGTTGAAGGGACACTTTTTTTTGTGTGATTATTATTATTATTGTTATTATTATTAATTTCTTAATTTCTGTTATTAGCATTATTAGTGCTATTATTAGTATTAATATTGTTGTCATGTTTATTTATTTAGTATGATATTCACAATGTTATTAAGCCATTTTGTGACTGGCTACAAAATACCAAACCTCTTTGGGTAAAATGGTTGAGTCCAAGGGGAGGGGCTTACACTATATAAGCCAGCCTCCCACCATAATGCGGGGTGGAGTCGTAGGAGTGGTGCATTGTGGAGATAACAGAGGCTGAGAACTATTGCAGTGAATGCACATGAGCAGGTGCCCTATTTTGTATATAGTTTTCTTTACTTTCCCCGTAATAGTCTTTGTTTGTTATTTTGCCACTTATTCTTTTCTGGGGTATTATATATATATATATATATTTTGGACCTTGCACTTGAGCACGCTGTAAACACCACTTTACACGGAACATCACAGCGAGTATTGCCATCATTTGGGTAGAAGGCGAACCCGTAAGGCCGCTCTACCACATTTGGTGTCAGAAGTGGGATGGCTACTCGCAAGACAGTGCCAAAAGGACGCAAGGCCAGGATGGTGCTTCGTTCCCAGACCCAGGCAGCCACTGATGAAGATGGAGCCTGGGGAACAGTGGATTCAACTGAGGAAGAAAGAGAGGAGGATTGGTTGCCTCCTGTACGACCCAAGGGTACGGCATCCAGGACTGGAGCAGGGCCGCCCATTAAACCATTCGAAGAAGGGATGGCCGAGGTGTTCCGGCAGTTTATGCACGCACAGGAGCAGCAAGAGCAACGCTACCTCCAAGCGCTGCAGACTCTGCAGGTGACCATGCAGCAAGCCATCCAACCAGCTTCTTCATCACTGGGCCTGGAGAGCCCACGAATGGAGCTGCCCACACCAGCACCCCGGAGAATTAGCCTGTCCCCAGGGGTCCCGCACACTCCAACAGGAAGCCCACAACTGGAGCTGCCTACACCAGCTCCCCGTGGAAGTGCTACTGCACTGAGGGCCCAGAGCACACCGACGCCCACCAGTCAGCCAAGGCTCAGAACCGAGCCGAAGTTGCCAAGCTTCCAGCATGGGGAAGACATTGAGAACTATCTGCATCGGTTCGAGTGGCTCGCCAGAACCTGGAAGTGGCCGGAGGACATTACATTACATTACATTTGCGGCATTTAGCAGACGCCCTTATCCAGAGCGACGTACAAAAGTGCTTTAAATCTCTAGTAGTGAATAAATCTACACTGGTACGCAAGAATACAAACTCAATATAAATATAACTCGAATTCTACAAACTTGGAAAGTGCTAATTTAAGTATTTTTAGGAAGAGGTAGGTCTTCAGTCGTCGCTTAAAGATAATCAGGGACTCTGCTGTACGGACATCTAGGGGAAGTTCATTCCACCACCTCGGTGCCAGAACAGAGAAGAGCCTTGAATTGTACTTACCTCTCAATCTGAGAGAAGGTGGTACCAGTCGAGCAGTGCTGGAGGATCTCAGACAGCGTGGTGCAGTGCGAGATGTGATGAGGTCACTGAGGTAAGATGGTGCTGGTCCATTTTTGGCCTTGTAGGCAAGCATCAGTGTTTTGAATCTGATACGTGCAGCTACTGGAAGCCAGTGAAGGGAGCGCAGCAATGGGGTGGTGTGGGAAAACTTGGGCTGATTGAACACAAGTCGTGCAGCTGCATTTTGGATCATTTGCAGTGGACGAATAGCGTTCAGGGGGAGACCTGCCAGCAGAGAGTTGCAGTAGTCCAGTCTTGAAATGACAAGAGACTGAACAAGCAACTGGGCAGCCTGTATGGACAGAAATGGTCGAATCCTTTGGATGTTATAGAGAAGAAATCGACAAGAACGAGCAACATTAGCGACATGTGGAAAAAAAAGACAGTTCATTGTCCATAGTTACCCCAAGGTTACGAGCAGTGGCTGAAGGGGAGAGCAGAGAGTCATGAAGTGTTATTTGTAGATCTTGACCTGGAGATGAATCACCTGGGATGACCAGCAGTTCTGTTTTGCTGGGGTTGAGTTTAAGTTGGTGAGCCCTCATCCATAAAGATATGTCTGACAAGCATGCTGAGATCCGAGCGGAAGCTGTGGTATCTGATGGAGGGAAGGAAAAGATGAGTTGAGTGTCATCTGCATAGCAGTGATAAGAAAACCCATGTGAGGATATGACTTCACCAATGGAGTGCTCCAATGGGAGAAAATGGAGCTACAAGCTGGTTCCGCTGTTGACCGGGCAAGCACTGGAGGCCTACCTGGCGATGGATGAAGACCAAGCAGTGGTCTACAGTGAGCTGAAGAAGGCGCTGTTGGAGAAGTTTAATGTTTCTCCAGAGACCTATCGTCAGCGGTTTCGTGCGACTACGACCCCAGTTGCAGAGACACCCTCAGAGACGTATAATCGGCTGAGGCACCTGTACCGCCGTTGGGTGCGGCCAGAACTACACACCAAGGAGGAGATTGGGAAGATGGTCATCCTGGAGCAGTTTCTCCGTGTCCTACCATACGAGATCAGGATATGGGTAAAGGAACGGGAGCCGAGAACTGGGCTAGCTGCTGCCAAACTTGCCCAGCAGTATCGGAACGCTCACCAGGAGAGCCGTCGTTTCCAACTGGTGAAAGGTGACCAGAAGAGTTCTACCAGTGGATGGAGCGCTGGAGAATCTCGCCGCCACCTTCAAGCCAGCAAGGGGGACAAGGACACCAGAGAACCGAAACTCATCTGCTACTATTGCCAACAGCCAGGACACAAAGCAACTGTGTGCCCAGCAAGAAAGGCCAAGCTGACGGGGTTTTGTTATGTCCCAAGGAAGGAGGACAGTACAGTGAACTGTATCGGGAACCCCCAACTCGTTCCAGTGATCGTTAATGGGAAGGAGTTGAAGGCTTTGTTGGACACTGGGAGTTCAATGTCACTGGTGAAAAGATGTCATGTGACCAGGGTGTCTTTCACGCATCACACGAAGTTACAATGTGTGCACGGAGAGGTGAAACAGTACCCCCAAACCGAGGTGAATGTGTCCATAAACGGGCAGACATACCTGCTCACTGTGGCTGTTGTGGAAACCCTACCGGCAGATGTTATTTTGGGACGTGATGTACCGGTATTACCCGAACTGGTACAAGCAAACTGGGAGGAAGAACGAGCGAGATCCAACGTCCAGCTAGCCTGTCCAGTCGTCACTCGGGCCCAAGCTAGGATGGGACTGCAGCCGTTGCCTGACATGGACAGTAGCTTGTTGCAAGGCGGGACCAAGGGGCCAAGAAAATCATGTCGCCAACGTCGGCTGGAGAGAGGACTCGGTACCCCAGTGCCGGAGATTAAAACCGAAGGACTGGAGGTCAGTGGATGGACTGTACCGGTGAACATCGTCAAGCTGCAGCGCGCAGACGAGTCGCTAAAACCTTTGTTTGAGAAATCGATGCAAGGCAAGCAAGCGGACGTGTGTGGGGAGCAGTACGTCATTAACAACAATATACTGTATATGCAAGCCTCAGACGTAACCAGGTTGGTGGTGCCGAGATGTTGTCGCCCCGTGGTGCTGCATCTAGCACATACAGTTCCCTGGGCGGGACATCTGGCTCTGCAGAAGACCTACGCACGTATCAGCTCACGATTTGTCTGGCCGGCGTTGTACACGGATGTACAAAAGTACTGCACCACATGCCCCACCTGTCAGCAGACTAGTGCTGTGCGGCGACGAGACGGGGCCCCTCTACAACCATTGCCAGTGATCTCTGTTCCATTCCAACGCATTGCTATGGACATAGTAGGGCCACTGGAAAAGAGCAGTACAGGATATCAGTATATCCTCGTCATCAGCGACTATGCCACTAGGTACCCAGAGGCGTTTCCTCTCCGCTCCATCACCACCCCGAAGATAATAAATGCTCTCATCCAGCTGTTTTCTCGGGTGGGAATCCCAGAAGAGATCCTCACGGACCAAGGGACCAACTTCACCTCAAGACTGATGAAACTATTACACGACAGCTGGGGATCACCGCTATCAAGACCAGTCCATACCACCCTCAGACAGATGGACTGGTGGAGCGTTTTAATAAAACGCTCAAAGGCATGCTGCGGAAGTTTGTGTCGGATACTGGAAGGGACTGGGACAAATGGCTACCTTTCTTGCTGTTTGCCTACCGGGAGGTGCCACAAGCATCGACTGGCTTCTCACCCTTCGAGCTCCTGTACGGTTGGCAGGTCCAAGGACCTCTGGATCTCCTCCAGAGAAACTGGGAGGACCCTTGTTCAGGAAATAAGGCTGAAAAGGGCATAGTCCAGTACATCCTAGAGATGAGGGATCGTTTGGAAAACTACAGGAAGCTGGCAGCGGAGAACCTCCAAAAGGCGCAAAAGTACCAGAAGACGTGGTATGACCAGCAAGCCCGTAGCAGAGAGCTACGACCAGGACAGAAAGTACTGTTGTTACTGCCCACGTCCACGAGTAAGCTCCTTATGAAGTGGCAGGGGCCCTACAGTGTGGTACGGCGGATGGGGCAGACATCGTACGAGATCTACCATCCTGACAAAGGCAAGGCAAAGCAAACGTACCATATTAACCTGCTGAAGGAGTGGAAAGAGCCTCCCAGCGAAAAGGCAGACCCGGTACTGCTCATTCAGAAGGTGGAGGAAGATCGGGAGGAGGATCACCCGGAACCAAAGGCTAGCGGACAAACACAGCCAGCAGAGGTAGACCTCGGACACCTGGAGGCACTCAAACAGGCTGAGCTGCAAACGCTCTTTGGTCGATACCCGGCGTTGTTTCGTCAGAGGCCTGGACGGACCAACCTGGTACACCACAAGATCCGCCTGACCAATACAACCCCATCTCGACAGAGACCGTATCGGGTGCCTGAGAGGCTAGTGGCACCACTGAAGGCAGAAGTTAGGACGACGCTGGAGATGGGAGTAATCGAGCCGTCAAGCAGTGAATGGAGTAGTCCGGTGGTCATCGTACCCAAGAAGGACAACACCCTCCGCATCTGCATTGACTTCCGTCGATTAAACTCCCAGTCCCAGTTCGACGCGTACCCGATGCCACGCATTGATGATCTGCTGGAAAAGATCGGGGGAGCCAAGTACGTGACCACATTAGACCTGTGTAAGGAATATTGGCAGGTGCCTCTGGAAAAGACGTCCAGGCCTTACACAGCGTTCAGGACCCCTCTTGGACTGTTCCAGTTCACGGTTCTTCCCTTCGGCCTACATGGGGCACCAGCAACATTCCAGAGGTTGATGGACCAAGTGCTGCAAGGCGGGGAAGAATGGTCGGCCGCGTATCTGGACGATGTGGTGGTTCACAGCGAGACCTGGGCTGATCACCTTAACCACCTCGAACAGACCCTGAGGAGGATCCAGGAAGCGGGTCTGACACTGAACGTGGCTAAATGTGTGTGGGCCAAGGCTGAGGCAGACTACCTGGGTTACCGCTTGGGTGACGGAGAGCTGAGGCCGCAAGTGGACAAGGTAGAAGCTATTCGCAACAGCCCGAGGCCTACAACTAAGAAGGAGGTCAGGTCCTTCTTAGGTCTGGTGGGATGGTACCGACGGTTCATCCCAAATTTCTCCACCACTGCAGGACCACTGACCAACCTGCTGGGAAAGGCGGTGAAGAACCCTATAAGGTGGACGGATGACTGTGAGACAGCCTTCGTCACACTGAAGGAAGGAATGTGTGCAGAGCCTGTCCTACGCAGTCCAGACTTCACAAAGCGGTTCACCGTCCAGGTTGATGCATCTGCGGTGGGCATTGGAGCAGTCTTGACCCAGGGTGAGGAAGGCAACCAGAGACCAGTCGCCTTTCTGAGCCGGAAACTGCTGCCACGTGAAACCCGGTACTCCACTATTGAAAAGGAATGCCTGGCAATCAAGTGGGCCCTGGAGAGCCTGAAGTACTATCTGCTAGGGAGAGAATTCACCCTGGAAACAGACCACAGAGCATTAACCTGGATCCACACCATGAAGGATCACAATGCTCGGGTTACCAGGTGGTACCTCTCCATGCAGCCGTACAACTTCAGGATCAGACATCGTCCAGGGAAACAGAACCTAACGGCTGACTACCTGTCTCGCCACCCGGCAAGCTCGCGGCTTGCAGAGGGGGAAGGTGATGTGACAGAGTGAACTGTCCCTATGGTCGGCATAACAATACACACAACACTTTCACTTCTCCTCTGGTTCTTGCTACAGCGCGGTGGGTGCACACGCACGGACAATGAGCGCACACACACACACACACACACACACACAAACGGAAGGACTTCCTAAACTTTGTGTGCTCACCTGTTAGCTGCGTCGGTCTTCCGGGTCAGGTTTGGATGGCAGCCAACCGGAGCGCGCTGAATAGCGGCCGGCTTTAAAGGGCCAGCGCTGCGTCGCGCATGCGCAGTAAACCCGGAAGTCGGCAGGCTTATGTTGAAGGGACACTTTTTTTTGTGTGATTATTATTATTATTGTTATTATTATTAATTTCTTAATTTCTGTTATTAGCATTATTAGTGCTATTATTAGTATTAATATTGTTGTCATGTTTATTTATTTAGTATGATATTCACAATGTTATTAAGCCATTTTGTGACTGGCTACAAAATACCAAACCTCTTTGGGTAAAATGGTTGAGTCCAAGGGGAGGGGCTTACACTATATAAGCCAGCCTCCCACCATAATGCGGGGTGGAGTCGTAGGAGTGGTGCATTGTGGAGATAACAGAGGCTGAGAACTATTGCAGTGAATGCACATGAGCAGGTGCCCTATTTTGTATATAGTTTTCTTTACTTTCCCCGTAATAGTCTTGGTTTGTTATTTTGCCACTTATTCTTTTCTGGGGTATTATATATATATATATATTTTGGACCTTGCACTTGAGCACGCTGTAAACACCACTTTACACGGAACATCACAGCGAGTATTGCCATCATTTGGGTAGAAGGCGAACCCGTAAGGCCGCTCTACCACAGTGAGTGTGTGTAAGAGTGTGTGAGTGTGTGTGAGTGTGTGAGAGAGTGTGTGTGAGTGTGTGAGAGAGTGTGTGTGAGTGTGTGAGAGAGTGTTTACTTGTCCTGAGATTGCAGTGTGAGAGCTGTGAGTTTATCCTGTAAAGTTCTGAGTCGCTCCTCCTCCTGTCTCTTCCTCTGATTATAATTCCCTACGGGAGCACATTCATCCTCCTGAGAGAGAGAGAGAGAGAGAGAGAGAGAGAGAGAGAGAGAGAGAGAGAGAGAGAAAAAGATAAAAACAGATGGAGAGAGAGAGGGGGAGGGGGGTTTGAGGTTTAACTGCAACTTTATTTTGCATGCCCTTTTTTCCCTGAAGAAATATTTCATTAAAAAAGCAGATGAATAAATAAACACACATAATCCCGTGTATAGACGTACAAACACATGAACATGTACACAGAGAAACACATGTACATTTCACCTGTTAAAATAAACGAGTTCTCATAAAAACATAAGTTTTAAAGGAGTTGATTATCATGAACTTTAGTCTCATTTACACACCAAATATCACAGAACCCTGGGAAATTATTGGTCAACTCAAAAAAAGCAAATTAAATTTTCAGTCTTTTTGCTCCGAGTCTGTTGCACATCGTTTTAGGATCTGGAGTTTCTCTCTGCCAGCGTTTGTTCTTGCGTGATATCCACACTGCAAGTTTAGCTGTTCCTATTAAATAGTTTAGGAGACACAATCTTCTCCTTGATGAGAATTTGTATTTCAATCCCCCGATAAAAACCTTCTCAGAGAACTTCAAGTTTTTGGAACCAGCACTTAATCGATATAAAAACACAGTGTATCTTTGGAATTTTAAGAGCAGATGATCCAAGTGCTCTTTTTCCTCACAGAACCTACAGTCCCCCTTCACTGCTGGATTGAGGTGGGCCACATGTCCGTCTATAGCTATTGCCCTGTGCATCCTCCACTGTGAGATGGTACATCGCTTTCTTTGTCATGTCCTTGAAGAGATGTGTCTGAGGTAATTTTCAGTCCTGGAAACTCAGTGTCGTCCTCCATGTTCTGTGTGGGTCTGTGGTGCTCTCTGATGCAGGTCCTGTGACTGCCTGGTAGAGCTTTAGAGTTCTTCCTTCAGCTTTGTGACCAGACGTAAGCATCTCAGTCCAGTCACCTCTTTCAGTTCCACCGCTGATTTCCAGCCTCCCTCAATTAACTTGTATTCTGAACTTGTATTCTAACCCTAACCCTAACCCTAACCCTAGATTCTGGTCCTCATGTCCACCAGTCCCTGCCCACCTTCCTTTAATGGTAGGTACGGGGCTGCTGCATGTGTTTAAAATGAAGATTACAAATTTCCTTGGTATGCTATTGGTCAGGTCTTCTGGTGGTTCCATCACAGTGGTCTTATGTTGAGGCAGCCAGATTGTTTACTACCAGAACTCTTCCTCTGTAGGACAAACGTGGTAATAGCGATTTCCATTTGGACAATCGTGCCCACACCTTTTCCAGCAGCCCCTCCCAGTTCTTCTTATGAAATTGTTTATTCTTTAAAAACACTCCCAAAATCTTTAGTTCATCTTTTCTCTATTTTAGCTCACCTGCGAGCTGTGGAACTGCCCGTGTTCCCAGTTGCCAACAATAAACCCCTCGCTTTTTGCCCAGTTGACTTTTGCAGTGGAAGCCTTTTCATATAGTTTGATGGATTTAGTTCAAATTGTGACATCATCTTTCCCTGTGCTAAAAACTGTGAGATCATCTGCATAAGCTTTTTAAGACGTGAAAAATATATCCATGGTCTACACGTTCAAATGCTTTCTCCTGGTCTAAAGACAGGACTTCCAGGTTACTGTTGTTTGTCTGATTAAAATTCAGCCTCTGTGTTTTTATCTCTCTGAGTTTCTTTTTTTCCTGCCTCACTGTCTACAGTCTTAACAACCTCCTCCTCATTACCCTGTTCACCTGCATCCTCTAAACTGTGCTTTATAACATCTCCAGTAACATGTCCATTTGCCTCCTCAGTACTGGGTCTAGACTCCTCCTCAGTACTGGGTCTAGACACCTCCTCAGCACTGAGTCTAGACTCCTCCTCAGCACTGGGTCTAGACTCCTCCTCAGTACTGGGTCCAGACTCCTCTTCAGCACTGGGTCTAGACTCCTCCTCAGCACTGGGCCTAACTGCTTGCTCAGCCCTGGGTTTAGACTCCTCCTCAGTACTGGGTCTAGACTCCTCCTCAGCACTGGGTCTAGACTCCTCCTCAGCACTGGGCCTAACTGCTTGCTCAGTACTGGGTCCAGGTTCCTCCTTAGTGTTTGCTTCAGGTATCTCCTGAGAGGTCTGAGCCTTGTGTGGACATGCTTACCTCATGTTCAACATCCCCACACTCAAAACACTTCCAGTTACCGGTATCAGCATAAACCATGTTTGCCCTGCCATCATGCCATGACACTCTAACTCTTGCTCATTAAGGAACATGAAGACTTGTCTCCTGAAGGACATGACATGCTTTAGCTTCTTGTTTTTTCAGCCCAGAGGAACAGGTTTAATTGAGCTGGTTAGTTTGCCGTAGTGCAGAAGCATTTGCTGGGTCTCATCGTTATGAATGAACGGCGGTACATTAGAGACAGTAACTCGGGTAGTTGGAGTGATTAACGCCGCCCGGTACACACCTGACTCCATTCCCGGGCGGAGACAGGAGACAGGAGACAGGAGACGCCGCCCTCTGTGTGAGGGATGTCATCCTGCTCCTGCTTCACTCCTACCTCAACTCCTCACTTACCGCAACTCCTCTACTACTTTTACAACTCCGGATCGCTCCCTGTCTTTTCAGTTCAACAAGTGACACCAAAAGTCGAAAAAGTAAAAAAGAAAACCAGGAAGTCACCCAGTCGCTCTCAGTTTGTGATCGCCATCACACACACACACACACACACACACGCACACACACACACACACACACAGCATGCACCGAGAGAGAAAGAGAGAGAGAGAGAGAGAGAGAGATGGACAGATAGAGAGACAAAGTTGACAGAGTTTAACAAAAAGACAGAAGGAGAGATACAAAGCAAGAGAAAATGTATAACCCAATAAACTTTGCCTTAATTTTGTAGCCTAAGAAGGAGGGCTGGCCTTGATGTGAATCTCAGTAAAGGAGTCGTGGTCTCTGTGTGTATCTCAGCAAAGGGGGCATGGTCTCTATGTGTATCTCAGCAAAGAGGGCGTGGTCACCGTGTATATCTCAGTGAAAGAGGCTTGGTCTTTGTGTGTATATTGGTGAAGGGGCGTGGTCTCTGTGTATACCTCAGTGAAAAAGGCGTGGTCTTTGTGTGTATATTGGTGAATGGGCGTAGTCTCTGTGTGTATCTCAGTGAAAGAGGCGTGGTCTTTGTGTATATTGATAAAGGGGCATGGTCTCTGTGTGTATCTCAGTGAAAGAGGCGTGGTCTTTGTGTGTATATTGATAAAGGGGCATGGTCTCTGTGTGTATCTCAGTGAAAGAGGCGTGGTCTTTGTGTGTATATTGATGAAGGGGCATGGTCTCTGTGTGTATCTCAGTGAAAGAGGCGTGGTCTTTGTGTGTATATTGATGAAGGGGCATGGTCTCTGTGTGTATCTCAGTGAAAGAGGCGTGGTCTTTGTGTATATTGATGAAGGGGCATGGTCTCTGTGTGTATCTCAGTGAAAGAGGCGTGGTCTTTGTGTGTATATTGATGAAGGGGCATGGTCTCTGTGTGTATCTCAGTGAAAGAGGCGTGGTCTTTGTGTGTAATACATGAACAGTATATGCAGTAGGTGTGGATAATGTCAGGTTACTTTGGTGAGTTTCTGCAGTGTTGTCAGTGTCTCTGTCACCGCTCTCTGCAGATCTGAACACCTGTAAAACACACACACACACACACACACACACACACACACACACACACACACACACACACACACAGAATCATCCATGTGTGGGGAAGAAACCATGATGTAATCATAATGTAATGCTGCAGGAGAGACGCTGTACCTCTGAGACATTGTTGTCTTTCTTACTGACACATCCAGTCTGTTACAGTCCTTTAGCAAAGAGTCCACCTGCACACACACACACAATTTATGTTTATATCACTGTTTTTCCCAATGATAGATGTTTAAAAGCTCCACCCACAGTATCTGAGTGAACTTCTAAATTATAAAATACTACTACTGACGTATAAAGCACTTAACCCTCTCACACCGCAGTATCTGAGTGAACTTCTGTACCAGGATGATCCTCCACGCCTACTTAGATCAAAAGGTGCAGGCTATCTGTTGGTTCCTCAAATAATGAAGACTCCAGCAGGGGGCAGATGTTTCTCTTATAAACCCCACAGTTATGGAACAACCTTCCAATCAGTGTTCGGGACTCAGACACGGTCTCAGTGTTCAAGTCGAGGCTGAACACATTTATTTAGTGGAGTCTTTAGTCAGTAGGTGTTTGTGAGGTAAAGGAGCAGATCTGGAGGGATCATGGATATGGAGTGTTTGGTGAACTGGGATATTTGGATGCTGTCGTCTCCTCACTCTCACACGTTCACTCAGGTTTGTTGATGGTGGTGTGGTGGGTCGTCTCTTATCCTAGAGATCATCATGTCTGTGTTTCCTTCTGCTTCTCCATTTTAGTTCTGCTGCTACAGTGAGTCTTACCAGAGTCCAAACTGCACAGACATTAACTTTCATACACCAATCAGGAGACTTAATAATCCATATCCTTCTCTTCCTGTCACCCTCTTCTCTCTCTCTCTCTCTCTCTCTCTCTCTCTCTCTCTCTCTCTCTCACCCCTGTTCTCTCTCTCTCTCTCTCCCCCCGTCACCCTCCCCTCTCTCTCTCTCTCTCTTTCTCTCCCTCCCCCTGTCACCCTCTTCTCTCTCTCTCTCTCTCTCACCCCTGTTCTCTCTCTCTCTCTCTCTCTCCCCCGTCACCCTCCCCTCTCTCTCTCTCTCTCTCTCTCTCTTTCTCTCCCTCCCCCTGTCACCCTCTTCCTCTCTCTCTCTCTCTCTCTCTCTCTCCCGTCACCCTCCCCTCTCTCTCTCTCTCTCTCTCTCTCTCTTTCTCTCCCTCCCCCTGTCACCCCTCTCTCTCTCTCTCTCTCTCTCTCTCACTCTCTGCGCATGTGTGGCGGGGTAGGCGAGAGTGGCGTGTTGAGCGCGAGAGCGATTGGCGTCTTGCCAATTTTTTTTCCGGCATTTATTGCTTTTTTTCTGAGTTTATCCTCGGAATATTTATTGCTTTGGGGAGTGTGTGTGTGTGTGAGAGAGAGTAAGATAGAAAGTAGTGAGTGCAGACACGCGCGCGCGCGCGCGTGCGTGCGTGCGTGCGTGTGTGTGTGTGTGTGTGTGTGTGTGTGAGAGTGTGAGAGTGTGTGTGTGTGTGAGAGTGTGAGAATGGCGGCTCCGAGTACGGAGCTGTGTGAAAGTTTGACTCACCGGCACGCTGTTCGTGTGGTGTGTTCGGCGGGTGTTGAAGAGTGTGTGCTGGCTATCGGTGATGTGGTGGGGCACGCGAATATCGTCGCTGCTTCGAGGATGAACAGTGCAATCGTGGTTTTTTTGAATGATATCGATAGAGTGAAAAAAGTAGCTGAAAAAGGCATTGTGATAAATAATGAACTCATCCGTGTTTTCCCCCTCAGTTCCCCTGCAAAGAAAGTTATCCTGTCTAATGTCCCAGTCTTTATCTCAGATAAAGAGATTCATAAAGAGTTGTCCCGGTTTGGTCGTGTGGTCGCCCCCATTAAGAAACTCTTCCTTTGTTGTTCCTCTCCAATGGTAAAAAACCTGTACTCCTTTAGAAGGATGGCTTTAATGTTTTTAAAGACCCCCTGCTTATCGCTGTTTTTAAATTCCCGTTAGGAGGGCTACGATTACAACATCTTTGTGACTTCGGATACCGATGTGAAATGTTTTAAGTGCGGTAAGATAGGCAATCTTGTCCGGGCGTGCCCTGATAAACACAGTGACACCGGTGTTTCTAAACGACCGGAGCGGGACGCAGCCCAGCCTGCTGGAGCCGTTTCCCCTGCGACTTCAGTTCAGCTGACTGCTGAAAGCCCTGGAGCGGCTGCTGCACCAGTAGTAGAGAAGAACGAGTCCCCAGTCCAGCCTGCAGCCCCAAAAAGCCCACTGCAGCTGCAGCAGCCCCAGAGAACACCCCCCCCCCCCGGCTGAAACAACCCGAGTGAAGTCTTGGAGAGGTCATGGAGAAGCCCTTGCTCGGCTGAACCGGGTGAGGAGAGGTCCTACTCAGTGGATTCGGGTGCAGTGCTCGAGTTGCCTGTGCTGGCGGAGGCAGGCCCTGGGGTGCAGAGCCCACGTTTGGAAACGCCAGTCACTACACAGGTGCACGGAGATGGGGGAGACGTGGAGTTGGAGGACGAAACATTCTTTAAGGTTCCAACCAAAAGAAAGAGGTGAGGTAAGGGACGAACTGTAAAACAGACAAAAACAGACACAAAATCTGCAGAACAGGAATCAGAGCGTGAAGACTGCATGTCAGACTCTGTCCTTATTGTCGAATCTCAGGAGGAGAACATCAATGTTGTATATAAAGTGGAAGACATTAAAGATTTTTTACGTACCACTAAGTGGCAGAAGAATATTTCAATCGAAGAGTATTTCCCAGACAGAAAACAATTTATTCATGATGTTAAACACAAGGTGCTTTTATAGATGTAGAAGTATTTCATCTGAAGAAATTGATAACGAGAGTAAATCGGGAAAACTCTGAGGATGATTGATGTCTGGGATTTTTTATTTTAGAGAGGTTTTTACCCTCTGTTTATTTTATCTATTTTTTTCGATGAATGGAATCCGGGTTGCGAGAATGAATATTAATAGCGCGAGAGAGTATGGCAAGAAAGCGAAGCTATACGAGCTAGTTAAACAGAAGCGTGTGGATGTTTTAATGTTACAGGAGACCCACAGCGATCCCAGTAATGATGCTGATTGGGTGAAGGAGTGGGAGGGGCTGGCGCTTTTGAGTCATCACACGTCACGAAGTGGTGGTGTAGCTTTACTGTTTGCTCGCAATTTTATTCCGGTGTCTTATTCAGTTGAGGAGATTTTAAATGGGAAGCTTTTAAAAGTGAGAGCGCTTTATGAGAATGAGGCGTTTGTTTTTATCTGTGTGTACACTCCCACCAGTCCAGTGGAGAGGATGATCTTTTTAAATACGCTGGATCATTGCTAACTGCAGCAATGCAGATACTCTCGTTTTAGGTGGTGATTTGAACACAGACGGCGTTCTCTCGATGGCCAGGCTTGATCGCTTTTATTGTTTTAAACATCAACTGACGTCTTTTACCAATTGTTTTATTGTTCCAGTAGGTATCTCAGACCACAGCATGGTTTTGTGCACAATCAAGAAATTGAATGTAAAGCCTAAGAGTGCCTACTGGCATTTTAACACCACACTCTTAGATGATGTTAATTTTAGGGAATCTTTTATTTTTCTATGGAATGTTTTTAGATCTGGATGGGCAGCTTTTAGCTCGTTACAAGATTGGTGGGATATAACAAAACTGCAAGTCCAGGACTTTTGTCAACAGTACACTCTCAATGTCACAAGGGACGTCGCTAGATCATTAAAAGCTCTGGAGATTGAAGTAGTGGAACTCCAGCATTTGGGGACCACAGGAAATCGAGGGCACGATGAAGCCCTCAAGCACAAAAAGGCTAGGATGAATGACCTGTTGGACATCACAGCACAGGGGGCGCTGGTCCGCTCACGCTTCAAGAATGCGGCTGAGATGGATGCTCCATCTAAGTTCTTCTTTAGTCTAGAGCAGAAGAATGGACAAAAAAGATTCATGCATGCGGTGCGAACAGAGTCAGGGGGTCTCTTATCAGAGCCCACTGAAATTCGCAGGCAGACAGTAAGCTTCTATGAGAAGCTGTACAGCAGTGAACTGTCGGAGGCACAAATAGCGGAGGAGAGTTTCCTTGTGGACCTGCCTAAGCTTTCTGAGCAAGCAGCCAGAGAGATGGATGGAGAGTTGACGCTGGTTGAACTTCACAAGGCCCTCCATGGCATGGAGAACGAGCGGGCGCCAGGTATAGACGGTCTCCCTGTCAATTTTTACAAAGCCTTCTGGGCAGTGATAGGGGAGGATGTGCTAGAGGTCCTGAGGGTCAGTGTACGGAGAGGAAAGCTCCCATTGAGCAGTAGGAGAGCCGTTCTGACCCTACTGCCAAAGAAGGGAGACCTGACCCACCTAAAGAACTGGCGCTCGGTCTCATTACTGTGACATCAAACTTCTTTCAAAAGCATTATCTTCGAGACTAACTAAGGTGATGGAGCAGATCACTCACCGGGAACAGTCGTACTGTGCGTCTCCAGGCTATTGGGATTGAAGACTGGCCTGATTTGCTTGACCAGGAAAAGGCTTTTGACCGGGTTAAGCATAAATATTTGTGGAAGGTGCTGGAAACCTTCGGGTTCAACCCAGGTTTCATGGCCATGATCAAGGTGTTGTATTGTGAAATTGAGAGTGTATTGAAGGTTAATGGTGGTTTATGTGCCCCTTTTAGAGTACACAGAGGCATCAGACAAGGCTGCTGTCATGAGCCCCTGGTTCATGGTGGACGGCTGGACATCTCCAGTGCGACAGCTCCTGCACTGTCCAGAGCACTCATCTTCTCAAGGGTTGTGACACTCCGGGAGTTGGTGGGTATCGCAGGTACAGACCTTTTGCGGACAGAGGACCTGGCAGCACATGTGGGTCTGCGGTCCCTGCGTGTTGTAAATCGGCTCCTACACCGATGGAGGTCTGTCCTAACACCGGAGGAGCATGTTCTGCTGAGTAACTACCAGACCACCGAGACTTGTTCCACAGATGCGAGACCTTTTCCTCGGCTGGACATTGCTGCCGACCTTGACGGGTGTGAAGGCCCGCTCCTGGAGTATCAGGGTGAGAGTGTGATGAACTTTGGGTCAGTGTCGGGGAAGCTGCTCTACAGAGCCTGTGTGAAGGTTCTAAACAAGAATACACTGAGTGGGAGGGTGGACACCCCCTGGAGAAAGGTTTTGGGTTTTAATGATGATATTATTTATCTTTATTTCCATTGAACACTGTTCCTGCAGTGTTCTCTTCGACTCGAGTCGACTCTGTGCAGCTTGGGACAGTTTCTCATCAACACCTTGGGTGGTTCCATGAAATTCCGGAGAAAGAACGGGCGCTTTGAGGATGGACTGGACTGTAGTTAATGTCAACAGTCTGCTACACTGACTCAGGAATACAGTTCGCTTCTGATCATCATCACTGTACCCAGCAACATTGTATATCTGCTACAAATGGACATTCAGTGCAAAGTTTGGCTCATCAGGGACAAACTTAATTACAAAGAACATATTTACTTTTAATCACCACATTTTCTGTGTAAAGCTGCTTTGAGACAATGTTCATTGTTAAAAGCGCTATACAAATAAACATGAATTAAATTGAATTGAATTTATAAACCACCATTAACAAAAAGGGCTGCTGACCTCCAATGGAGGGTTTTACATGGTATTATGTCTGTAAACGCTTTTATTTCGGTTTTAAATCCTGACCTTACGCATGACTGTCCTTTCTGTTCACAGCGGGAGACTGTATTTCACGCTTTTTATTTATTGCCCCAGGATACAGTCACTTTTTGGTTTTTTTTACATCTTAAGGACTTTTTCTGTTGATTTTAATGTTCAGGTTTTTATTCTTGGTTTTAAATATGTCAGGACACACAGGTTCAAATGCCAGCTGATTAATTTTATCTTTGGTCAGGCGAAAATGTCGATCTATCTGAGCAGAAAGAACAAAATCGCTGAAAACATGGACTGTGATGCGGAAAAAATTTTTTCCAGACTTGTTAAATCAAGGATTTAAGTTGATTTAAATTTTTATAAAAGCATGGACGATTTAGTGAAGTTCAAAGAAGTGTGGTGTTGGGAGGAAGCTCTGTGCTCGGTGGAAGAAGGAGAACTCTGTTTTACACCCGAGCTAAAATAACTTTTAATCAGTTTTAACTGCTCACTGACTTCAGTTTATTGAAATGTTTTAATGTACTTTTTATTTATTTGTTTATTTATTTGCTTATTGAGTCTCCATGTGCTCAAGCAAGATGTGACCTGCTCCAACAAAGTAAAAAAAAAAGTCTCTCTCTCTCTCTCTCTCTCTCTCCCCTCCCTGTCACCCCTCCTCTCTCTCTCTCTCTCTCTCTCTCCCCCTCCCTGTCACCCCTCCTCTCTCTCTCTCTCTCTCTCTCTCCCCCTCCCTGTCACCCCTCCTCTCTCTCTCTCTCTCTCTCTCTCTCTGTCACCCATCCTCCATCTCCCTTTCTCTATCTCTCTCTTTCTCTCTCTCCCTGTCACCCCTCCCCTCTCTGTTTCTCTCTTTCTCTCCCTGTCACCCCTCCTCTCTCTCTCTCCCCCCGTCACCCCTCCTCTCTCTCTCCCTCCGTCACTTCTCCTCTCTCTCTCTCTCTCTCCGTCACCCCTCCTCCCTCTACCTTTCTCTCTCTCTCTCTCTCTCTCTCTCTCTCTCTCTCTCTCTTTCTCCCTGTCACCCCTCCTCTCTCTCTCTCTCTTTCTCTTTCTCTCCCTGTCACCCCTCCTCTCTCTCTCTCCCCCCCGTCACCCCTCCTCTCTCTCTCTCCCCCCCGTCACCCCTCCTCTCTCTCTCTCCCCCCCGTCACCCCTCCTCTCTCTCTCTCCCCCCCATCACCCCTCTCTCCCCCCGTCACCCCTCTCTCGCCTCCTCTCACTCTCTCTTTCTCTCTGTCACCCCTCTTCTCTCTCTCTGTCCCTGTCACCCCTCTCTCTCTCTCTCTCTCTCCCCCCCTGTCACCCCTCTCTTGCCGCCTCCTCTCTCTCTCTCTCCCTGTCACCCCTCCTCTCTCTCTTTCTCTCTCTCTCTCCCTGTCACCCCTCCTCTCTCTCTCTCTCTCTCCCCCCCGTCACCCCTCTCTCGCCGCCTCCTCTCTCTCTTTCTCTCTCTCTCTCTCTGCGCATGCACGGGGAAAGGGTGAGCGTGGCGTGTAGAGCACGCCAGTATTTTTTTCTGCGTTTTTCCGCTTTTTTGCCATTTCTTCGCAACTTTTTCCTTAAACATCTAGGAAATATTTAGAGTGTGTGTGTGTGTGTGTGTGTGAGTAAGTGTGTGAGTGAGTGAGAGTGTTTAGCATGGCGTCTTCAAACGCGAGGGTGTTTGAAAGTTTGACTCGCCGGCACGGTGTGCGGGTGGTGTGTGGTGTGAGTGTAGAGGAGTGTGTGTGTTAGCTATTGGTAATGTGGTGGGGTGTGAGAATATTGTCTCTGCCTCCAGAATGAACAGTGCCATTGTTGTTTTTCTGAATAGTCTCGATAGAGTGACCAAATTAGTTCAGAAAGGAATTGTGTTAAATAATGAATGTATACTGGTTTCTTCCCTCAGTTCTCCTGCTAAGAAAGTCATGTTGTCTAATGTTCCTCCTTTCATTAGTGATGAGGCGATTCTTAAAGAGCTGTCTCGATACGGGCGAACCGTCTCCCCCATGAAAAAAATCCCCCTCGGCTGTAAGTCCCCACTGATTAAACACTTGGTGTCCTTTAGAAGGGTGGTCTTTATGATCTTGAATGAAGGTGTTGAGGAACTGAATATGGTTTTCAAGTTCAGGATTGACGGGTTTGACTATAGCATCTTTGTTTCCACCGATGCGGATATTAAATGTTTTAAATGTGGTCAAATAGGACATCTTGTTCGTGCCTGTCCTGAAAAACAGAGTGACCCCGGTGTCTCCAAGTGACCGGGGCAGGAAGCAGCTGAACCTGCTGGAGTCGTTCCTCCTGGGGCTTCAGCTCGGCCTGCTGCTGAAAGCCCCGTAACTGCTGCTGCATCAGGGCCTAGGGAGTGTGAGCCCCAATCTCAGACTGTAGACCAGAGCCCCACTAGTGACGTACCCACCCCAAAGAAGCCATGCTCCGCTGAACGGGGCCCCGCTAAGACCTGCACGTCTGAACCGAGCCCAGAGAAGCCCTGCTCGGCTGCACCAGACCCGGAAAAGCCCTGCTTTGCAGAACCGGACCGGGAGAAGCCCTGCTTGGCAGAACCGGTCCCGGGGAAGCCCTGCTTGGCAGAACCGGAGCAGGAGGAACCGAGAGTAACTGGGGAAGTCACAGTGGACCTTGGAGCAGTGCTTGAGCTGCCTGCGCTGGCAGAGGCAGGCACAGGGGTGCAGAGCTGTCGCCAGGAGGCACCAGTCACTACACTAGTGCAAGGGGATGGGGGAGACGTAGAGATGGAAGAGCCTCTTTTCAAAGTTCCAGCAAAGAGGAAGAAACGAGGTAGAGGACAAGGGGAAAAAAAGGCTAAAAAAGAGGTAAAGGCAGATGAAGCTGAATCAGACAGTGATGATGGCATGTCTGATTCCGTGTTTAGTCAGGAGTCTCAGGAGGAAGCACTAGATGTTCTGTATACTGCTGAAGATATAAAGGAGTTTTTTAGAACCACAAAGTGGCAGAAGAATATTTCAGTTGAGGAGTTCTTCCCAAACTGCAAACAATTTATTTATGACGTTAAGCATTTTAGAAGGGAGGGGTCCTTCACCGAGCAAGAGATATTCCGTCTGAGGAAGCTGATAATGAAGGTCAATAAGGAGAACTCTGATGAAGATTGATAAAGTGTGCAATGTTTTTTTTTTTTACTTTGGAGTGTTTTTTACCATTTGTTTGTTCTTATCTATATAAAATTTTTTATGGAAGGAATCCAGATTGTGAGTTTTAACATAAATGGAGCAAGGGAACACGCAAAGAGAGCGAAGCTATATGAGCTCATTAGACAGAGGCATGTTGATGTGGTCATGTTGCAGGAGACCCACAGCGACAGCAGTAATGCTGCTGACTGGGTGAAGGAGTGGGACGGGTTGGCGATTTTAAGCCACAACACGTCGCTTAGTGGTGGTGTTGCCTTGCTTTTTATTCGCAATTTTATTCCTGTTCCTTACAATGTAGAAGAAATTTTAAACGGGAGGCTTTTAAAAGTAAATGCTTTTTATGAGAATGAGGTTTTTGTTTTTATCTGTGTGGACGCTCCCACCAGTGCAGTGGAGAGAATGACGTTTTTAGACAAACTTAATGATGTTATTTTAAACTGCAGCACTGCAGAGTTTTTAGTTTTGGGAGGGGATTTTAACTGTACAGCAGGAAATATAGACAGGAGTCATGCAGAACCTCACGCCTTCTCGTAAGTGTCTGTGGGAGTTGGTCGAGACCCACGTTCTCTGTGACATATGGAGAATTTTCAATAAAAAACAGAGGCAGTACACGTGGGCTCACTCCATCGACAACACGCTCTCCCTGGCGAGATTAGATCGATTTTATGGTTTTAAGCATCAACTGACTTATTTTACGAAGTGTTTTATTTTTCCAGTAGGCATCTTAGATCATTGTATGGTTCAGTGCACCATTGCTAAAAAGAATGTTAAACCTAGGAGTGCCTACTGGCATTTTAACACTGCACTTTTAGAAGATGCTATATAGTCTTTTATTTTTTTATGGAATTGTTTTAAACGTGAAAAGGCAGCTTTTGACTCCCTACAGCAATGGTGGGATGTAATCAAGGCACAAATTAAGATTTTCTGTCAACAGTACACTCTCAATGTCACGAGAGACATTGCCAGATCTCTGAAAGCTCTGGAGATAGAGACGGTGGAACTCCAACGTTTGGAGGCCACAGGAAATCGAGGGCATATTGAAGCCCTCAAATGCAAAAAAGCCAAAATTAACGACCTGTTAGGTTCTGCAGTGCAGGGGGCGCTGGTCCGGTCATGCTTTAAAAGCGTCACTGAGATGGATGCTCCTTCTAAGTTCTTCTTCAGTTTAGAGCAAAAGAATAGACAGAAAAGGTTTATGCATGCTGTGCGGACGGAATCAGGGGATCTCGTATCAGAGCCTTCTGAAATTCGCCAGCAGACAGTCAGCTTCTATTCTAAGCTGTATAGCAGCGAGAGGTCAGAGGCACAAGAGGTGGAAGAGAGCTTCCTTAAAGATCTGCCTAAGCTCACAGAGTCAGTGGCCAGAGAGTTGGACAGGGAGCTGTCCCTCTCTGAGCTTCAGGAGGCTCTCCAAGGCATGAAGAATGGGCGGGCGCTAGGAATAGATGGTCTCCCCGTCGAGTTCTTCAAGGCATTCTGGGAAGTAATAGGGCAGGATGTGCTGGAGGTTCTGAGGGAGAGTGTGAGAGGGGGTCAGCTCCCGTCAAGCTGCAGGAGGGCCGTTTTGACCCTGCTTCCAAAAAAGGGAGACCTGACCCAGCTGAAGAACTGGCGCCCGGTGTCGCTACTGTGCACTGACTGCAAGCTGCTGTCGAAAGCATTAGCATCAAGACTGATGAAGGTGATGGAGCAGATCATTCACCATGACCAGACGTACTGTGTGCCTGGCAGGTCAATATTTGATAACGTTTACTTAATTCGTGACATTTTGGATGTCTCCAGGCTATTGGGCGTGAGGACTGGTCTGATTTTCCTAGATCAGGAAAAGGTTTTTGACCGGGTTGAGCATGAATACTTGTGGAAGGTGCTGGAAAGCTTTGGGTTCAACCTCGGTTTCATAGCCATGATCAAGGTGTTGTACAGTGAAATTGAGAGTGTACTGAAGGTAAATGGTGGTTTATGTGCTCCTTTTAGAGTGTACAGAGGGATCAGGCAGGGCTGTTCACTGTCAGGAATGCTGTACACTCTTGCAATCGAACCTCTTTTAATCAACCTAAGGAGTTCTCTTTCTGGTTTTAATATTTTACGTGCCAATGCTTCACTTTACCTGTCGCCATATGCCGATGACGTGGTTTGAATTTTATCATCAGCAAAAGTGAACTGGGGAAAAAGTGAAGCAGTTTTAGTTGGGGAGTGGGGAGGTGGGGAGCCGACACTCCCAGGAGGTTTGGTGTGGAAAAAAGGAGGTTTTAAGTACCTGGGTGTCTACCTGGGAAGTGAGGAGTTTTTAAACAAGAACTGGGAAGGCATTGTAGAGCACATCAAGGGCAGACTGAGCAGGTGAAAGCGGCTGGTTTCAAAGATGTCCTACAGGGGGTGGACGCTGGTGATAAACAACCTGGCAGCGTCGTCTCTGTGGCACAAGCTGGCTTGTGTGGATCCACCACCAAACCTGCTATCAAACATCCAGGCCCTGCAGAGACTCTTAACCGGGCCCAGGAAACTGGTATGGAGGACAGCAGCCAGTGGACTTTTGCACATGGCAGGAGGACTGGGGCTGGACAGCAATTTGTTTTTAACGGACACGGGCACGCTGAATGTTACTGGGTTACTAGTCTTTTACCGCGGACTTTTAAAAATATGGACATCTTTAAGAAAAGGATAAAGGGCTGTGGAACATGACACTGGCTGCTGAAGGAGCCCCTAGTCAATGGAAGTCGGCTGGACATCTCCGGTGCGACCACCCCCACACTGTCCAGGGCCATGATCGCCTCGGGGATCGTCACACTCCGGGAGCTGGTGAACATCGCGGGGACAGACCTGTCACAAGGGGAAGACCTGGCTGCACATATAGGGCTACGATCCCTGCGCATAGCTAACCAGCTCCTGCTGAGATGGAGGTCTACATTAACAGCGGAGGAGCGTGTTCAGCTGAAGGACTATATAATCGGCGAGAGCGGTCCCGCAGAGGAGGAACCCTTTCCCCAGCTGGACATCGCTCCGGACCTCGACGGATGTGGTGGCCCCCTCCTGGAGTGCAGGGGTGAAGGGGAGATGAACTTTGGGACAGTGACGGGGAAGCTGCTCTACAGGGCCTGTGTTAAAGTTTTAAACAAGAAGAAACTGAGTGGGAGGGTGGACAACCAGTGGAGGAATTTTTTTGGTTTTAACAATGATATTAAGCCAGAGTGGAGACACTGTACAAACCACCATTACCTAAAAAAGCTGCCGACCTCCAGTGGAGGATTTTACACTGCATCATCTCTGTGAACTCTTTTATTTCTGTTTTAAACCCCAATGTTTTACAAGACTGTCCGTTCTGTTCACAGAGAGAAACTGTTTTTCATGCTTTTACTCAATGCTCCAGGTTGCATTCTTTTTTGAGTTTTTAAAATGTATTTTTAGTTCCTTGAATGTGACTTTTACTCTTCAGTGTTTTATTCTGGGTTTTAAGTACAGCAGGAGAAACAGGTTTGTGTGTCAGTTGATTAATTTGATTTTTGGTCAAGTGAAAATGGCAATATACCTGAGCAGAAAGAACAAAATGGTTCAAAACACTGACTGTGATGCCACTAGAATCTTCTCCAGACTGACGAAGTCCAGGATTTTTGTTGATTTTAACTTTTACAAGAGTATGGGGGATCTGAAGATGTTTTAGACTGTGTGGTGTTGTGGAGAAGCTCTTTGTTTTTTGAAAGAAAGGGAATTGTACTTTGCACCAGAGCTCGGCTAAACGTTTACACCCACCCCCATTTTTTTAAACTGTCATTGTCTTGTTTTATTAATGTCTATTTAAATGTTATATATATATATATATATATATATATACATACAGTGAGGAAAATAAGTATTTAAACACGCTGCTATTTTGCAAGTTCTCCCACTTAGAAATCATGGAGGGTCTGAAATTGTCATCGTAGGTGCATGTACACTGTGAGAGACATAATCGAAAAAAAAAATCCAGAAATCACAATGTATGATTTATTTGTATTTATTTATTTATTTGTATGATTCAGCTGCAAATAAGTATTTGAACACCTGAGAAAGTCAATGTTAATATTTGGTACAGGAGCCTTTGTTTGCAATTACAGAGGTCAAACGTTTCCTGTAGTTGTTCACCAGGTTTGCACACACTGCAGGAGGGATTCTGGCCCACTCCTCCACACAGATCTTCTCTAGATCAGTCAGGTTTCTGGCCTGTTGCTGAGAAACACGGAGTTTTAGCTCCCTCCAAAGATTCTCTATTGGGTTTAGGTCTGGAGACTGGCTAGGCCACGCCAGAACCTTGATATGCTTCTTACAGAGCCACTCCTTGGTTATCCTGGCTGTGTGCTTCGGGTCATTGTCATGTTGGAAGACCCAGCCTCAACCCATCTTCAATGCTCTAACTGAGGGAAGGAGGTTGTTCCCCAAAATCTCGCAATACATGGCCCCGGTCATCCTCTCCTTAATACAGTGCAGTCACCCTGTCCCATGTGCAGAAAAACACCCCCAAAGCATGATGCTACCACCCCCATGCTTCACAGTAGGGATGGTGTTCTTGGGCTGCTCATCATTCTTCTTCCTCCAAACACGTTTAGTGGAATTATGACCCAAAAGTTCTATTTTGGTCTCATCTGACCATATGACTTTCTCCCATGACTCCTCTGGATCATCCAAATGGTCATTGGCAAACTTAAGACGTGCCTGGACATGTGCTGGTTTAAGCAGGGGAACCTTCCGTGCCATGCATGATTTCAAACCATGACGTCTTAGTGTATTACCAACAGTAACCTTGGAAACGGTGGTCCCAGCTCTTTTCAGGTCATTGACCAGCTCCTCCCGTGTAGTTCTGGGCTGATTTCTCACCTTCCTTAGGATCAGTGAGACCCCACGAGGTGAGATCTTGCATGGAGCCCCAGTCCGAGGGAGATTGACAGTCATATTTAGCTTCTTCCATTTTCTAATGATTGCTCCAACAGTGGACCTTTTTTCACCAAGCTGCTTGGCAATTTCCCCGTAGCCCTTTCCAGCCTTGTGGAGGTGTACAATTTTGACTCTAGTGTCTTTGGACAGCTCTTTGGTCTTGGCCATGTTAGTAGTTGGATTCTTACTGATTGTATGGGGTGGACAGGTGTCTTTATGCAGCTAATGACCTCAAACAGGTGCATCTAATTTAGGATAATAAATGTAGTGGAGGTGGACATTTTAAAGGCAGAATAACAGGTCTTTGAGGGTCAGAATTCTAGCTGATAGACAGGTGTTCAAATACTTATTTGCAGCTGTATCATACAAATAAATAGTTTAAAAATCACATGTGATTTCTGGATTTTTTTTTTTTAGATTATGTCTCTCACAGTGGACATGCACCTACGATGACAATTTCAGACCCTCCATGATTTCTAAGTGGGAGAACTTGCAAAAAAGCAGCGTGTTCAAATACTTATTTTCCTCACTGTATCTGTTTATTTATTTATTTATTTATTTATTTATTTATTTATTTATTATATTTGACTATTTATCTTTTTATTTAACTTCTATGTCCTAGTACCTGATACCATCCAGGACATTACGTGACTTGTGCTGAGTCTTATGTTAAATAAAGGAGTGTAAAAAGTCAAAAGTCTCTTCTCTCCCTCTCTCTCTACATCTCTCTCTCTTCTCTCTCTCTCTCTCTCTCTCTCTTCTCTTCCCCTCTCTCTCTCTCTCTACATCTCTCTCTCTTCTCTCTCTCTTCTCTTCCTCTCTCTCTCTCTCTCTCTCTCTCTCTCTACATCTCTCTCTCTTCTCTCCCTCTCTCTTCTCTTCCTCTCTCTCTCTCTACATCTCTCTCTCTCTTCTCTCCCTCTCTCTCTTCTCTTCCTCTCTCTCTCTCTCTACATCTCTCTTCTCTCCCTCTCTCTTCTCTTCCTCTCTCTCTCTCTCTACATCTCTCTCTCTCTTCTCTCCATCTCTCTCTCTCTCTTCTCTCCCTCTCTCTACATCTCTCTCTCTCTTCTCTTCCTCTCTCTCTACATCTCTCTCTTCTCTCCCTCTCTCTTCTCTTTCGACATCTCTCTCTCTTCTCTCCCTCTCTCTCTACATCTCTCTCTCTCTCCTCTCCCTCTCTCTCTTTTCCTCTTTCTACATCTTTCTTTATCTTCTCTCCCTCTCTCTTCTCTTCCTCCTCTCCCTCCCTCTCCCTCTCTCTTTATATCTATATCTCTCTCACTCTTCATCTCTCTCTTCTCTCTCCCTCTCTCTCACCCCTCTTCTTTCTCTTCCTCTCTCTCTCCCTCTATCTCTCTCTACATCTCTCTCTTCTCTCTCCCTTTCTCTCTCCCTCTCTCTCACCCCTCTTCTTTCACTCCCTCTCTCTGTTGAATTAAACATGCTCCTGAAGTACCAGTGTTCCTGTCTCGTTCTCCTCTTCAGATCTGCCTGCTCTACCCTTATGTCTTACCTCTGAAAGGAGTTTGCTTCAGTTCAAGTCACTCTGTGCAGCAGGAGATGATTCCACATCAACAGCCTAAAGATCCATGAAGTTACTGAGTAACTGAAGACCTTTGTGGATGGATTTGGATTCTGCTACAATGTGCTCAGGACCACAGTTTATATCAACAGTTCCTTATGTAAACGTCCATCACGGAACCCTTTATGACCTCAACACTGATGGAACTGTGATGGACATTCAGTGTTAAAGATGAGGTTCTCTTTAGAATCTGATTCCTCTCAAGGTTTCTTCATTACAGCATCTCAGGGAGTTTTTCCTTCACCAGTCACCACTGGATCACTGATTAGTCTACAGTACTTCTACATTCCACCTTTATAACCTCTTCCTCTCTGTAAAGCTGCTTTGAGTTGTTAAAAGCATGAACTGAACCTCACCTTCTTCTGAAGCTGCTCGGTTTCTCTCCGCACCGCCTGAAGCCCGGGTCTCGGCTCCATGTTAAATCTCTCCGCTTACAAAAGGATTCACTCAGCAACACTGAAACTGTGGATCTGATTGATTAGCTTTAGCATCACTCCACAGCGTGCGACGCTGCAGTCGGTTGCTTAGAA
The DNA here is from genome assembly GCA_039877035.1 of Silurus lanzhouensis. NCBI lineage: Eukaryota > Metazoa > Chordata > Actinopteri > Siluriformes > Siluridae > Silurus > Silurus lanzhouensis. The sequence goes on from JBCEWE010000866.1 coordinate 31,413, forward strand.
ACTCCAGAGGCAACCCACAGCTGACGTCATCAACATGCGCCGAACGAGCTGCTCTTTGCATGCTGATATATTACAAACTTAATATTCTCATTTTATTAAGGAAAGGAAGAAAAATACAGAAAAAAAGAAAGAAACGATAAAAATAATAAAATGAAGTGTAAACATGTATAGTCATAATAAAAAGAGGAGTTTAGATCTTTGAGTGGATCCAAAGTCCTGCTTGATTTCCGACCTGAAAGTGGGAAATATTCCGCATTTACATTTGTGTATATAAAACTTACATCATCATCATCATAATAATAATAATAATAATAATAATAATAATAATAATAAAAGATTTGTATGAAAATATATCAATATCTTTTCATCAAAATCAAATATATTTCTTCCCTATATTATATATATTTTAGATACAGTCAACAAAGTAAATAAACTTTTAACCTCAACCCAACAAAATGGCAACAAATCAGCCATATTTAAAATCAGTAGTTTAATAAGATCTCTTTTCAATGTTGAGTGTGAAAATTCACTGAATTCTGTCAGGCCAGTGTGTGTGTGTGTGTGTGTGTGTGAGAGAGAGGTGTTATACAGATAACAAACTAAATCACACTGTTTATGAACGAATAATAATAATAATAAAGAAGGTTTGGCGTTCGAGTGCAGGATGTTCAGATTGTGCAGGTTTTTACTGATCGATTGGTTTCTGGATTTATTTCGTGTCTGTGTGTTGATGCAAGTTGTTTCTTGTTGTTTACTTTGTTGCCTGCATGTTTACAATCTGTTTTATAGATAAAATTATCCAAAAATCTAGAATTAGAACAGAATAACAGATCAAATGGAAATGTACAGGTATAAAAGGGAAGAAAACAAAGATGAAGTTACAGATTTATTATTTCAGCTTTATTATAATAATTATAATAATAACAATGTTTATTGAATGAGACAGACAGACAGACAGACAGACAGACAGACTCAGTCCCAGAAATAAACAAAGAGAAAATATTTATGTTCATTGATCAAAACATGCAGATTCACATGAACAAGTAAAATATTTCATTGATTTGATTTCTACAGCTTTATGGAAAAGATCCAGTTACAAAAACTTTTATTTAAGTATATAATAATAAAACAGTAAATCAGATAAAACTCCGTAACCGTCTGTAAAGTCGCGAGTGTGTTTCTGTTTCTCAACATCGTGTAAAAACAAACAGAAGCTCAGCAGCTCCAGGATCAGCAGCTCCAGGATCATCAGCAGCTCCAGGTTCAGCAGCTCCAGGTTCAGCAGCTCCAGGTTCATCAGCTCCAGGTTCAGCAGCTCCAGGTTCACAGGTCAGACGTCAGAGAGGAAAAGACGAGTCACCGTCTTCATGAGACCTGAACCACAGAAAGACCAGAACAAAATCACTCACTTCCATCAACTACATTCACATCTACTACACAAACAACATGTAACTACACAACTACACACAAACTACATTTAACTACACATAACAACATGTAAACACACATAACTACACACAAACTACACTGTCAGGAAACCCTGCACCACCCCGTCCCCACCCCTGCACCACTCTGTCCCCACCCCTGTACCACTCCTGCCCACCCCTGTACCACTCCTGCCCACCCCATCCCCACCCCTCTACTACCACCACGTCCCCATCCCTCTATCACCCCACCACCACTCCTGCCCACCCCTTCACCACCCCTGTACCACTCCTGCCCACCCCATCCCCACCCCTCTACCACCCAGCCCCTGCACAACCCCGTCCCCACTCCTGTCTCACATTACTTATTAAACCCTGCTCTCACGCCGACACCTGCCTGTTCAGGACCTGCTCCTGCTCCTGCTCCTGGTTCTGGTCCAGCTTGTGTTCAGGCCAGGTCCAGCTTCTTCTGAGTTTCTGACAGTTTGTCCTGTAGTCGTTTCTTCCTCCAGTCCAGGAATCTCCTGCGCGCTCGGTTCGCCTGCCAACCCGCCATGAAGCCCGCGGCGAAGGAGACCAAAATGGCGACCTGCAGTGTTCTGTCCGAGATCTCCGCCATGTCTCACACACTTCCACACGTGTCTCACACACGTGTCTCACACACGTGTCTCACACACTCCCACACACTTCCACACGCGTCTCACACACTCCCACACACTTCCACACGTGTCTCACACACTCCCACACACTTCCACACGTGTCTCACACAGAGGCTCTGTTTCACCTCTCAGTCTCCTTCAGAGTCACGCGCTCCGGCTCTGTCCCAAACCCAGCAGTTCTCACTACACACTCAACACTACATCCACCATACAGCTGTTCAAGTTTCATCAGGAAAAACCATCAAACTGTTTCATTCCCACAAACAGTGAATAAAAAGCGAATACTTTTAAAATCAGTCTTTAATTAATATAAAAATACAGACTGGTGAGTAAAGCGTTATCCTTTAAACCCTACAGAGTGCTTTATAGTGTTCGATTAGCATGCAGCCGCTGGGTGGCGCTTGACTCTGTGATACTGGTCTACGGCGGCTCTTCATGTCCAAACTGGTGACGTAAGAAAGTGTTTAATGTAAAAAAAAAGTGTTTCTAATGAAGAACAGCTAAAAAAAATGACTGTCAGTAAAAAAAACACATTTATTATTAATGATCATTTATTCTGATATTTTATCCCCGTTTTTTATCCTGTTTATTGTGTTTATTTAATCATCATTAAAGACAAAAGCTCAATCAACAACAAATACGATAGAAACTAGATTATTATTTGTAATGTGTGTAATAATAAACTATTATTATTATTATTATTATTATTATTATTATTATTATTATACCTGACATTACTTTGAATTACGGTTTAATTTATTAGTAATAATTTAAATAATTAATGATATTTTCTACATTTATAAGGAAGTAAGGATTGATAGATAGAAAAATGTGTATTGTGTGATAATAGTTCTGACACTAACAAAATATTCATTTTATCAACATTAAAGACTCAATTAATAATAAATAAGATAGAAGCTAGATTATTATTTGTAATGTGTGTAATAATACATTATTATAGTGTTACTATTATTATTATTATTATTATTATTATTATTATTATATCTAACAATAATGTAAAGTATTTGAGTTATTAGTAATAATTAAAGTAATTAATATTATCTACATACACATCATTTGTAGTTTGGTTTTTTTTTTTTTTTTTTACATTTTGTGTATTAAAAGTTTTAACACTAACAAAATAAAATTTTATTTCCATAATAAATTGATGTATTATTATATTTATTATTATGGAGCTGAGCCGCAATTATATAAATTCATGAATTAACAAAAAAAAAATCTTTAATAAATCAGAGAATAAATAAATGAAACTTTATAAATATTCAACCTGGTCCTAAAAAAATCTTTTACACTTCCGCGTTGGGCGTGGCCTCCTCCTCCTCATGATCGTTGCTACGCAACAGCCGTGTGGGCTCGTGCGCATGCGCAGTGCGCGCGGGGAGCCTGGGCGCTGATGCTGATTCAGGATGCGGGTGAGGAGAGACGGAGGCTGAAGGGGAAAAGCTGCAGCTCCGAGCGGGACACCATGCTCCGTGTTCCTCACG
>JBCEWE010000866.1:42500-52500 GCA_039877035.1 Silurus lanzhouensis
TAGCCACAGTGTGACTCGAAAATACAAGTGTGACTGTTTTCAAATTAATCCACTTGGGAGAGCGTTTTCAAAAAGCTACGGTTTTGCTGACTAAAAACTGTCAAATAAACTGAACTGATAAATCTACATTTTTAAACAAAAAAGTATTAGTGTGGACATGGCCTGGATCACACTCTTACACAATTCAGAGGTTCCTAAATCACCGAAACAACACAGCAGAAACACAAATTAGCAAAACATGCAATGCTGAAAGTTCAAGAGGGGGAGTATCTGCAAAGAGTTTCTCCACGTCGGGTTTATCACCTGAAATCCAAACATCCCGATTGCCTTCTAAATATGAGAAGAACGCGGAGCAGAAAACTAAAGTGAATCCGAGCATGCGCACTCCGTCTGTAGAGGACGCTTTTGAAAAGGCAGGAAAGTTTTGCAGTGATGTGCCGAGGCAAAAGACACAACACACAAACTTCTGGACTTCATTACTTTAGATCAGTGGTCTCCAGTGGATCGACCGGTTGATCTTTAAAACCTTCCCCGTGGATCCCGAAAATAATAATGATTATAATATAATATTATTTATTACAGGCTCTTCTTAATGCTGGAGATTAGAACCTTCCATTCACTTGAATTGTCTTCCAAACGTTCAGCCGTCAATTATTTTCCTTTAACAGACCCGCCGCTAATAATAAAAACCGCTGTCTGTCTGTCAATACTATAAATGGTAACAAATAAATAACAAAAATGTATAATAATAAATAAAACACTTTTGTAAGTGATTTATTCTTTAAATTGCACTGCATTGATTTTAGTGAGGTGAGTACACACTCATAGCCACAAATACAATGCTTCTAATAATTGACATAATCTTTTCTTTCGGTTTTTGGTTTTGGCCAAAAATGTTCATTTCAGTGAATCCCTAAAATATTATCACTGGTGTGGCCCTCTGACACAATTCAGGTTTCTCATGTGGCCCCTTGTAAAAATTAATTGCCCACCCCTGCTTTACACTTACTGTACCTACATTAGTATCAGTCTCAACGAAGAGGGCGTATCCCTCAGTAAAGGGGGCGTTGCTTGTTTATCAGTCTCTGTGAAAGGGTCGTGGCCGGTGTAGCAGTCTCAAATAAGGGGGTGTGGCCTGTGTAGCAGTCTCAGTGAATGGGGCATGCCTTGTGTATCAGTCTCAGCAAAGGATAACATAATAACTCTCATAAACACTCATACCTTTCATTAACACCCTCATTAACACTCATAACACCCTCATTAACACCCTCATTACCACTCTCATTAACACTCATAACACCCACATTAACATTCATAACACTCTCATTAACACTCATAACACCCACATTAACATTCATAACACTCTCATTAACACTCATAACACCCACATTAACATTCATAACACTCTCATTAACACTCATAACACCCATATTAACATTCATAACACTCTCATTAACACTCATAACACTCTCATTAACACTCATAACACTCTCATTAACACCCATAACTCTTATAACACTCTCATTAACACTCATAACACTCTCATTAACACTCATAACACTCTCATTAACACCCATAACTCTTATAACACTCTCATTAACACTCATAACACTCTCATTAACATTCATAACACTCTCATTAACACCCATAACTCTTATAACACTCTCATTAACACTCATAACACTCTCATTAACACTCATAACACCCACATTAACATTCATAACACTCTCATTAACACTCATAACACCCACATTAACATTCATAACACTCTCATTAACACTCATAACACCCATATTAACATTCATAACACTCTCATTAACACTCATAACACTCTCATTAACACCCATAACTCTTATAACACTCTCATTAACACTCTCATTAACACTCATAACACTCTCATTAACACTCATAACACTCTCATTAACACCCATAACTCTTATAACACTCTCATTAACACTCATAACACTCTCATTAACACTCATAACACTCTCATTAACACCCATAACTCTCATAACACTCTCATTAACACTCATAACACCCACATTAACATTCATAACACTCTCATTAACACTCATAACACTCTCATTAACACTCATAACACCCACATTAACATTCATAACACTCTCATTAACACTCATAACACTCTCATTAACACTCATAACACCCACATTAACATTCATAACACTCTCATTAACACCCATAACTCTTATAACACTCTCATTAACACTCATAACACTCTCATTAACACTCATAACACCCACATTAACATTCATAACACTCTCATTAACACTCATAACACTCTCATTAACACTCATAACACCCACATTAACATTCATAACACTCTCATTAACACTCATAACACTCATAACACTCTCATTAACACTCATAACACCCACATTAACATTCATAACACTCTCATTAACACTCATAACACTCTCATTAACACTCATAACACCCACATTAACATTCATAACACTCTCATTAACACCCATAACTCTTATAACACCCTCATTAACACTCTCATTAACACTCATAACACTCTCATTAACACTCATAACACTCTCATTAACACTCATAACACTCTCATTAACACTCTTAACACTCTCATTAACACCCATAACTCTTATAACACTCTCATTAACACTCTCATTAACACTCATAACACTCTCATTAACACCCATAACTACCTCATTAACACCTCATTAACACTCTCATAACACTCTCATAACATCTATAAACTCTCATTAAACTCATAACACTCTCATTAACACTCTCATTAACACTCTCATTAACACTCATAACATCTCATTAACACTCTCATAACACTCTCATTAACACTCTCATAACACTCATAAACTCTCATTAACACTCCATTAACACTCTCATTAAACTCATAACACCTTAACACTCATATTAACACTCTCATTAACACTCATAACACTCATAACACTCTCATTAACACTCATAACACTCTCATTAACGCTCATTACACGCTAATTGACACTCATAACACTCTCATTAACACTCATAACACTCATTAACACTCATAACACTCATTAACACTCATAACACTCTCATTAACGCTCATTATCACGCTAATTGACACTCATAACACTCTCATTAACACTCATAACACTCTCATTAAAGCTCATTAACAGTCTCATTAACATTCATTAACACTCGTAACACCACTCATAGTACCAGTCTCAGTAAAGCGTCATGGCCTGTGTATCAGTCTCAGTTAAGGGGTGTGGCCTGTGTATCAGTTTCAACAAAGGGGGCGTAGATTGTATATCAGTCGCAGTGACAGGGGCGTGGCCTGTGTAACAGTCTCATTGACAGGGCGTGGCCTGTATATCAGTTTCAGCGACAGGGCGTGGCCTGTGTACCAGATTCAGTGACAAGGGCGTGGCCTGTGTACCAGTCTCAGTGACAGGGGTGTGGCCTGTGTACCAGTCTCAGTGACAAGGGCGTGGCCTGTGTACCAGTCTCAGTGACAGGGGCGTGGCCTTTGTACCAGTCTCAGTGACAGGGGCGTGGCCTGTGTAACAGTCTCAGTGAAGGGGGGCATGGATCAGACGAATGAGTGAGGTTAGGACCAGATCAGTTGCATTGAACGTTGTGTTTTAGGTTGCAGTGTTTTGTGTAGATTTGTGTGTAGAACTTTAATCAGACGTGTTTCCACTGAAGAGGGTTTCTGTTTTACTCCAATCTGTTAAACCAGTCGTGTGTTTACAATACAGCTAAATATACATTCACCCACTTTACCTGAGTCACTTCAGTCCTGCAGAGACGTGACTCATCTGTGCTGCATGAACATTTACAGCGAGTCGAGCCACATGAGTCGATTCAGTGTTTTGTTTCGGTTTGTTGAAATGTGCGTTGTGATCGCTCTACAGCACGACATCGTATCTGCTTAACAAGTGCACTAACGAATATCACTGCAGCAGCTGTACCTTCCATTAATATTTGATCAGAACATGAGAAACAATCCATACTCCATATCATCATCACCATCAACCGTCAGCCTGATGTAGGTCCTGAGGACCTCAGGGCTTCCTAAAACACATCCTGTATGTGTAGCAGCTTTGCTAACATAGTTTATAACCTAATTGTGTATAAGCTGTTGCTAGCTAACACGGCTAATCTGTTGTACAGATGAATGGCAGGACTGTGTGACGATCTGGTCGGCTGATGCAGTGTGTAGGAGTCGACTGCGACGAAAACATGAACGGTGCAGGAGAGCAGGTGGACATCCTGCCCCAAAACTGCATGGTGAAGGAGCGCTGGAAAGTGGTGAGTACGCAGAAATCCTACTTGTGACGGCATAACGTTGAGAAACATCATCCATGTGCAGACTTTGTTCTGTTAATAATATCTTATTGTTCCTGGTTCATGGTACTGTGTCTGGGCCGTGTTTCTACAAAATGGTTCAGTTGGTCTCTCAGATTTCTGTGTGACCTTTAATAAAAATGGCTTTTTGGAACTGTAGCACTTTATAAAACATTCCACGTCTGTTGGTGTTCATCTGCATAGCTTTTCTATCTGAATGATAAATATTTATTGAGTGTTTTCTGAGAAGATGACGGAAAGATCCAAGGTTACATTTCACCACTTACACAGCATGTGAAAGTGGAGGATTTCATGGTTAGCTGAGCTGTACTTGAGGTTGAGAGAGATGGTTTTGCGTGCCTGCGCCGCGAACGTAAACTTGAACCCATTAGCTACAGGAATTAGTTGGTGCTGAAGCTGGGAAGCCTGAAGATACATCACTCTGCATGCTGGACCTGAAGGTGTGTGGTGTTCAGAAAGTAAACACATAAAGTGATGAGAATCCTCATAATGATACTGTTTTCAGATAATGTTTGAATCCTGTTAATCCAGTTTTAAAATGCGTCAGTATTTAGACTAGAGGTCTGCCGACTCATCGGTTTTGCCCCCAACGATTGTATGACTGCTAGAATTATCTCTTTATCGACAAAGATCCATACATACAGTTTTTCCAGGTTGCGTCCGTTGCTGGAGCGGCTGAGAAGGTGTGCTGTCTTTAGAAAGTGGCCTCTAGAGGTGTATCACTGAAGTGCTGTTTGTTTTTACACTCGAGGCTGCACGCTGCACTGAGAGGGCTATATTCTATTTATTCTTTTTGATGTATTAATTATATAATTATTTTATTAACATAATTAACATATTCATATTTATTTCATTTAGCACATTTTCAGATTCAGTGCTGTTTTTTTATTTATGTTTTTTGGAATAAAGTACAGTACTATTTGACAAGGAGTGTTTGTTTTTTTTGTCCAGTATCTATTTCTTTCTTACTACATTATCTGTGTAAAGCTGCTTGGGCCAATATATGTTGTTAAAAGTGCAATACAATAACAAAGAATTGAATTAAATACAATCGGTTATCGACAAGTACAATCCAGCCTAGCTATCAGTCAACCTCTAGTTATTACAGCAAATCAAGTGATCAGGAAGTTCAAGAATTTGATAATAATTTATAATAAAACTTAATTTTCCTGGTGAATGATGTTTAGCAGCACTTTATCCATTTTATTCTTTCTGCTGTGTGATAAGATACATGAGAAGGACCTTGCAAGGCAGCAGGGAAGATTACAGATTCGATGTTTTAAAGAAGATGGTGATGGGAATCTATGAGTAGAATATGAGTCAGGAGTGGTAATCGAGGCAGGTGGAGCAGGTGCACCAAAGCCTGGTGTAAAGGATGAGAAAATGCATTAATGTTTGGGCATGTGGGGATGAAGCAGGAGGATTGAAGGGGATTCAATGCGACACTGGAAGATGTCTTTTGTTTATGTTGTTTCCCAAGGGATCAGGGATCAGGTAGCCCTTCTCACAAATTTCTGCATGGCTGAACCTGAACACAATCATCTAGGGTTATTAGGAATGAGACATGTATTTTAGGGAATAATCCAGTGACATCTGCTTGGCTTCGTGCTGTAAAAGGTTTTTAAATTAATGAAGAAATGTTGAGGAATATATCAAGCTATGAAACATGACTTCACTACATTTTCACTATTACCCAACTACTCCTGCAGTTAAATTTCATTCTTTGGTCTTCAGTCTTCAGTAAGTGCTGTGGTGATGGATCTCTGGGAACACTGGTTTTGATGGTCAGGAGGACAGATGCAGATCTACACACTTAGAATGCAAGCACATCTTTTAAATGGACAAGTCATTTCCTTTAGTAAAATGTACGTTTATTGATGAAATTGCCTACAAGAATTTCTGTTTAAAAAAAAACTGTACCCATTTAATTCTTTTAATTGCATATTACATCAAAATGCAAATACAAATATATAAATAAAATAAAATAAAATCCTAAATAAAATTCATAAATTTTTAATTAATAAATTAATTTCAAATTATTCTAAAAAACCCTAATAAATAAGGTTGGAATTGCGAGAGATAAAACAGCTCGGGATTGCCTAAAATAAAGTTGAAATTGCGAGAATAAAGTTGGGAGGTAGGAGGTGGTAGCTCAGTGGTTTAGGCGTTGGACTTTGGATCAGAAGGTCACAAGTTCGAATCCCACCACCACCAAGCTGCCACTGCTGGCCCTTAAGCAAGGCCCTTAACCCTTCCCTGCTCAGTTGTAAGTCGCTCTGGATAAAGGTGTCTGCCAAATGTAAATCAATGTAAAGTTGGCGTTACCTTGTTTATAGCTGCATATAACTTTTTTTAATGTGGCGGAAACGGGCTTCCATATGAATGTTCTCCTCGCCCTCGCTGTTTTTTCCACATTCCTCTATTTTTAAGTGGAGCGTGTGGAGAGAAGCTGAGGATTAAGATGAAATCAGCTCTGGGATTGAGAGCTCTTCAGTCCAATAGTGATCATGAAGACTGGATAGATGAGATTCCTGATCTCTACAGTGAGGATGTTTGGAGCAGCTACACTTACTTCTGATTCATTTTGATCCCCCATGTTGCAGTTTTATTTATTATCCTGATATTTGCATCTCGTTCAAAGAGTTTTGTTCTGCACTGTTACAGCTGCTCACTCTCAAGAGCTTCTTTTTCTTTCTTCAGTCTGTATTTCAAATGATAGATTTTTTGAGGTTTAAAAAAATAGTGTTGTTAATTTATTTATTGGTCTTTGTTTGTTTGTTTGTTAGCTACATTGTGCCAAAGCAGCTTTACATAAATAAATTAATTACAAATGTTATTTCATTGTTATAAATCAGTATGTATGTGACTGTACCAGGAGGGCGAACTTCATTTAATGTGAGATATTCATTCAGTTTAATCCACATTTCTGTTAAACTTCTTCTTCTTCTTCTTTCGGCTTCTCCCATTAGGGGTCTCCACAGCGGATCATCCGTCTCCATACCCCCTGTCCTCTACATCTGCCTCTTTCACACCAACTACCTGCATGTCTTCCCTCACCACATCCATAAACCTCCTCCTTGGTCTTCCTCTTTTCCTCCTTCCTGGTGTTTCCATCCTCAGCATTCTCCTACTGATATACCCCATGTTCCTCCTCTGCACATGTCCAAACCATCTCAATCTCACCTCCCTCACCTTGTCTCCAAAACGTCCTACATGCGCTGTCCCTCTAATAAACTCATTTCTAATCCTGTCCATCGTCGTCACTCCCAACGAACATCTCAACATCTTCAGCTCTGCTACCTCCAGCTCCACCTCCTGTCTTTTACTCAATGCCACTGTCTCTAATCCATACAACATCTCAGGTCTCACCACAGTCCTATAAACTTTCCCTTTCACTCTCACAGATACTCTTCTATCACAAATCACTCCTGCTATCACTCTTCTCCACCACTCCACCCTGCCTGCACTCTTTTCTTCACTTCTCTAACACACTCTCCATTACTTTGCACTGTTGACCCCAGGTACCTGAACTCCTCCACCTTCTCCACCTCTTCTCACTGCCCTCCCTCTCATTCACACACATGTACTTTGTCTTAATTCTACTGACTTTCATTCCCCTTCTCTCCAGAGTTTACCTCCACCTCTCCAGGCCATTCTCCACCTGCTCCCTACTCTCACCACAAATAACAATATCATCCACAAACATCATAGTCCATGGAGACTCCTGTCTGACCTCGTCCGTCAACCTGTTTATCACCACTGCAAACAGGAAAGGGCTCAGATCCCATCCTTGATGCAGTCCAACCTCCACCTTGAACCAGTTTTGTCATTCCTACTGCACACTTTACTGCTGTCACACTGTCCTCATACATGTCCTGCACCACCCTCATTATCCTCACCCTCCTACTCTTCTTTTTCACCTCAAAAGCTGTCCTACAGACCACCAACTGATGCTGTCTAACTACATTGTCCCCTGCCAAAACCTTACAGTCTTCAATCTCCTTCAGGTTGCATCTTCTACATAGAACATAGTCCACCTGTGTGCACCTTCCTCCAATATAATACGTCACCCTCTGCTCCTCCTTCTTCTTAAAATAAGTGTTCACTACTGCCATTTCCATCCTTTTAGCAAAATCAACCACCATCTGCCTTCCACATTCCTCTCCTTAAAACCATACCTACCCATCTCTGTTCCTTCACTACACCAAGTTTCTGTTAAAACCAGGTACATTAAGCTCCTGGTTGGTATTAATTCAATTTATAGTCAGCGCTTTTGATGTGAGAGATCTAATATTGAAGAACCCTATCTTTAGATCAAAGGTGCTGTTTTGCATTCAGTCGTATCTGTTTTAATGTTAATTCGGTTACTTCAACAAACTTTTTGGTTTTGCTCGGGAGACAGACACAGTCCAATATGGTGGATCCTAAGTGATGACTCTGTGCAGTTGGCAGATGGTCGGTTTAGCCTGTTTGTCTGCTCCCTGGCCCTGGCTCTGGACAGTCACTGGTTAACTAATGCTGTTCTGGGACTCTAACCAATACCACAAGAAATGAGAGCAACACCTTCCCGAGTTTGATGAATACCGTCATGTCCCTAACAGGCCGTACAGCCTTGCCCTCAAAATTGCTCCAATTATCTATGAAGCCCACATTGTTTTCGAAGCACCACTCGGATGTCCAGCAATTCAGCGACTATAAATGGGGAGGTGGGAGCTTAGTGGTTGGATTATAGGGAAGCCTAAGGTCATTAGTTAATGGATTTGGATCCTAAAGTCATAAGTTCAAATTCTAGCCACACCTATTGGCCACTCCTGGGCCCCAGAGTAAGGCCTTTGCTCAGTTGTATGAGTGAGAATTAAAAAAAGTAAGCCGCTCTGGATAGGAGCATCTTCCAAATGCGATCAATGTAAATGTAAATACCCTGCTGTAAGCTACATCCTGCTGCAACCTTAAAGGTGTAGAAAGCAGTATAAAAATCTGTCTCAGAAGCTTCTACCAAACTAAAATAGTTCATTCTAGTAGTTGATTGTAATAATCTGTTCAGAAATAAGCTCCGCAACCTGACTGTACACCATGAACTTTCCTCACTTATACAATGACACAACTTTTGATCTGTGTACAAGCTTTAGTGACCAATTTTATTAAACTAAATATTAAATATTAAACAAAACATTAAGACAGTTATACAGATAAAGAGAAGTAGTTGAGAAGCTGATGGAACGATTAAAGATAAACGATGTCAAGATGTAAAACATTTTCATTTGATTGTGATTGTTGTAGTTGTTTGCTTATTCATGGGTCTGTGTGTGTTTTTTGTGTGTGTGTAGTTAAAGAAGATTGGAGGCGGGGATTTGGTGAGATCTATGAAGCATTGGACTTGTTGACCCGCGAGAACGTGGCTCTGAAGGTGGAGTCGGCACAGCAGCCCAAACAAGTGCTAAAGATGGAGGTGGCAGTGCTGAAGAAACTTCAGGGTGTGTGTGTGTGTGTGTGTGTGTGTGTGTGTGTGTGTGTGTGTGTGTGTGTGTGTGTGAAGGTGCGTCTACTGTGATGATATAATGTTGCAAAATAATTAATCGATACTAATTGGTAACACACACACACACACACACACACACACACACACACACCCATGCACACAACCACC
>JBCEWE010000299.1:0-23776 GCA_039877035.1 Silurus lanzhouensis
CTCCCAATCATCAGTTGTTTGTACAGGATGAAGGCATATAAAATAATACAGTGTTAAATGAAACCTGACACACTGCTCAACATCCTCACACATCTCCTTAATAGGCCAGATGTGTGAGCTTTTTTACTGCACACCTGTACTCTATTCTGAGAGAGAGAGAGAGGAGAGAGAGAGAGAGAGAGAGAGAGAGAGAGAAGGCCTACACATAGTCACCTAGGTAAAAGTCTAGGTTTTATTTGAGATCACTGGCTTGAACACTTGTTTTGTTATCTTGATAGCTGAGCATGGTCTCTGACTGAATCCTTTACATTGTAACCCAAATTCAATTGAAGCTTCGTCTGATATTGACAAGAACCCCACTGCGTTTCCCAGCGCCATTTTGAAGCCAGAGGTCGATGGATCGAAACCATCCTCTGCTAAATGTTACCTGTTTCATACCTCAGTCCTATTTCCAACTCAGAGTGGGGAATCGACTAGAACCATTTTTCTTCATATTAGTTGGACTATTTTGCAAGTTGAAATAATCAGAGCAACCAACAAAATTTCCCTACAGGTGAAAATGTCACATAATTTTATATAAGCCACCTTTCATTAGGAATAATGGTAAGAATGTAATGCTTGCATGTGATTAGCAGAGAGGTGGACATCAATTGGGATCACAGATAAGGATGAATTATTATTTAAGAGTGGAGAAAAGTAAAACCTATTTCAAAATCCTATTACTTCAAGATCTGCATGTGATCAGCACAAGGGTAAAGAGGACAAATGCTGGATTCTAATGACCTGCCTACTTTGTGCAGCAAACAGAAAGACTGCAATTGGTTTCCCTTTGATGCAGGCAAGCATCATTCGACTCATTGAAGGATGTGCAGAGGTCATGGAAAACCTTCTATAATCATGGCTGAGTGGATACCACTGCGTTTTCCAGCATCGTTTGAAAGCCAGAAGAGTAGATCCAGGCCGCTCTTTGCCTTTGCTCTTTTTCGTGAGTCCCGTCTTGGTTGCTTGCACTTAGCTAAGTTGTGCAGCGGAAGCTTGTTGGGCCCATAAACCATCCTCTGCTAAGAGTTACCTGTTTCATACCTCAGTCCCATTCCCAGCTCAGAGTGGGAACTGACTGGAATGATCCTACTATTTTCTTTCATATTGGTTGGACAAGTTGAAATGATCAAAGCAACCAACAATATTTCCCTACAGATGAAAACATAGCTCTACAAGGAAATTGTGATTGCCATTGGTTTCCTTTTGATGCAAGCAAGCACCAGTTGACTCATTGATGGATGTGCAGAGGTCATGGAAGACCTTCTATAATCATGGATGAGGGGATAAGGCGATGGTCCTGAAATCCATTGGTGTCTACCTGCGCCATGTTCAAATCCTGCCTACTAAGTTTATGCTTTTGTTTCTGACAATTTCCCTGCAGATTGTTTTGTCAGAACACAGCTCTTTAACACTGCAGCAGAACTATTTTAAGTCAACCGCATAGATAATTATACCACAAACGAAATACCTCTGCTACATTTGCGCGTTCACCATATGGCTTAGACATGGTCACCAAGGCAAAAAACGCAGGGCCTGGCTGTCAGGATGGCCGAGCGGTCTAAGGCGCTGCGTTCAGGTCGCAGTCTCCTCTGGAGGCGTGGGTTTGAATCACACTTCTGACAAGTGTGTACCTTTCTGGTCAGTTTTTCTGAACTGAGCCCAGGCAGGGGAGACTTGTTGAGTTGATACTGAAAGAACATGAGAGAAAATTATTTAACATGTTGTCTCTGTTCGATTCTACGGTTTGCTTGGATAATGTTCAAGTCTTCTGTTGCTCGTTTGATACTAAAAATATTTTGGCAACATTTCACAGAATATCGAAGACTCATCCAAATACTTGAGCATGTCTTTGGACAAAAATAGTTGAAACCTCGCTGTGACACCACAGTCTAGGTTTCATTTGACATCACTGGCTTGAACACTTGTTTCGTTATCATGATTGCTGAGCATGGTCTCTGACTGAATCCTTTACATTGTAACCCAAATCCAATTGAAGCTTCATCTGATACTGACAATAACCCCACTGGGATTCCCAGCGCCGTTTGAAAGCCAGAAGAGTAGCTCCGAGCCTCTCTTTGCCACAAGACCTGAGTCAAATCTTGGCTGCTTGCAGTAAGCAGAGTGGCGCAGCGGAAGCGTGCTGGGCCCATAACCCAGAGGTCGATGGATCGAAACCATCCTCTGCTAAATATTACCTGTTTAATACCTCAGACCCATTTCCAGCTCAGAGTGGAGAAATGACTGGAAATATTCTACCATTTTCCTTCATATTAGTTGGACTATTTTGCAAGTTGAAATGATCAGAGCAACCAACAAAATTTCCCTACAGATGAAAATACAGCTCTACAAGGAAATTGTGATCAAGTATTTCTCAATGCCAATCTGAACACATAATGCCATAGAGATAACAGAATTTTGTGTTCAAGATCTTCCTATATGCACATTTTCAGCCAGCCTAAAGACAGTTAGGCCAAAGTCATTTTTATTCATAAATTTAATAAATGCCTCATAATTTTATATGAGGCCCCTTTCATTGGGAATAAGGGTACGATTGTAGTGTTTGCATGTGATTAGCAGAGAGGTGGACATAGATTGAGATCACAGATAAGGACGAGTATCACTTTAGAGTGGAGAAAAGTAAAACCTATTTTAAAATCCTATTACTTTCAATATGTGATCCATGTGATCAGTACATGGGTGAAAAGCACAAATTCTGGATTCGAATGACCTGCCTACTTTGTGCACCAAACAGAAAGATTGCCATTGGTTTCCTTTTGATGCAGGCAAGCACCAGTTGACCCATTGATGGATGTGCAGAGGTCATGGAAAACCTTCCATAATCATGGCTTAGAGGATAAGGTGACGGACCTGAAATCCGTTGGGGTCTCCCTGTGCCGTGTTAAAATCATGCCTACTACATTTGTGATCTTAGTTTCTTACAAATTCACCCCCGCAGGTTGTTCCGCCAAAACACAGCTCTTTAACACTGCAGCAGAACTATTTTAAGTCAACCGCATAGATAATTATACCGCAAACGAAATACCTCTGCTACATTTGCGCGTTCACCATATGGCCTAGACATGGTCACCACGGCAAAAAACGCAGGACCCGGCTGTCAGGATGGCCGAGCGGTCTAAGGCGCTGCGTTCAGGTCGCAGTCTCCTCTGGAGGCGTTGGTTTGAATCACACTTCTGACAAGTGTGTACCTTTCTGGTCAGTTTTTCTGAACTGAACCCAGGCGGGGGAGACTTGTTGAGTTGATACTGAAAGAACATGAGAGAAAATTATTTAACATGTTGTCTCTGTTCGATTCTACGGTTTGCTTGGATAATGTTCAAGTCTTCTGTTGCTTGTTTGATACTAAAAATATTTTAGCAACATTTCACAGAATATCGAAGACTCATCCAAATACTTGAGCATGTCTTTGGACAAAAATAGTTAAAACCTCGCTCTGACACCACAGTCTAGGTTTCATTTGACATCACTGGCTTGAACACTTGTTTCGTTATCATGATTGCTGAGCATGGTCTCTGACTGAATCCTTTACATTGTAACCCAAATCCAATTGAAGCTTCATCTGATACTGACAATAACCCCACTGGGATTCCCAGCGCCGTTTGAAAGCCAGAAGAGTAGCTCCGAGCCAGTCTTTGCCACAAGACCTGAGTCAAATCTTGGCTGCTTGCAGTAAGCAGAGTGGCGCAGCGGAAGCGTGCTGGGCCCATAACCCAGAGGTCGATGGATCGAAACCATTCTCTGCTACATATTACTTGTTTAATACCTCAGACCCATTTCCAGCTCAGAGTGAAGGAATGACTGGAAATATTCTACCATTTTCCTTCATATTAGTTGGACTATTTTGCAAGTTGAAATGATCAGAGCAACCAACAAAATTTCCCTACAGATGAAAATACAGCTCTACAAGGAAATTGTGATCAAGTATTTCTCAATGCCAATCTGAACACATAATGCCATAGAGATAACAGAATTTTGTGTTCAAGATCTTCCTATATGCACATTTTCAGCCAGCCTAAAGACAGTTAGGCCAAAGTCATTTTTATTCATAAATTTAATAAATGCCACATAATTTTATATGAGCCCCCTTTCATTGGGAATAAGGGTACGATTGTAGTGTTTGCATGTGATTAGCAGAGAGGTGGACATAGATTGAGATCACAGATAAGGACGAGTATCACTTTAGAGTGGAGAAAAGTAAAACCTATTTTAAAATCCTATTACTTTCAATATGTGATCCATGTGATCAGTACATGGGTGAAAAGCACAAATTCTGGATTCGAATGACCTGCCTACTTTGTGCACCAAAGAGAAAGATTGCCATTGGTTTCCTTTTGATGCAGGCAAGCACCAGTTGACCCATTGATGGATGTGCAGAGGTCATGGAAAACCTTCCATAATCATGGCTTAGAGGATAAGGTGACGGACCTGAAATCCGTTGGGGTCTCCCTGTGCCGTGTTAAAATCATGCCTACTACATTTGTGATCTTAGTTTCTTACAAATTCCCCGCAGGTTGTTCCGCCAGAACACAGCTCTTTAAAGAGTTTTGGGTTTGGAGAACAATTTATTAAATGGATTAAGATCTTATACAAAGGTGCAGTAACAAAAATTTAATGGGTTTTTAACACAGTGTTTTAAAATAACCAGATCAATAAGACAAGGATGCCCGCTGTCAGCACTTTTATATTCTCTAATTGCGGAACCTCTAGGACTAACTATAAAATAAGAGCTTTTAAGAGAAAGGATTAGTCATCAAGGGAAAAAATATGTATATACAGTGGAACCTCGGAGCTCGCGGCCTCAGCGCTCGCGACCTCGCATGCTCGCGACTTTCATTCCCACCGGCGACTCTCATTCAGATCGGCTCGTGAGCAACCACGAGCTGCTCAAAACGCTAGTTTTAACATTTCTAATCAAGGTTTATCTCATTAAAATTGTCTAAAAAATGCCTTAAAACTCTTTTTATTATGTAAATAGTGAAATAGTGTTATTTACTCATTTAAATCGATTTCGTATAGTGTTCTTTGGGTTTTTACTGGGTTGGAAGGGGCGTATCAGAAGGTCGCGAAAATTCGGAACTCGCGACCGGTCTTGGTCCCTAACCCTCGCAAGCTCCGAGGTTCCACTGTATTTCAGTATGCTGATGGCACAACGCTATTGGTCAAAGATCTGGAGGGGGTGAAAAAAGCAATGCAAATCATGCAAAAGTTCTGTAGGGGATCAGGAGCCAAAATAAATGAGGATGAAAAGGTATATATGAGATTCGGAAGGGCGGCAGTTTTAATGGAGCATTTTATGTTTATGGAAGAAAAAAAGAAATAAAGATTTTAGGAGTTTTAATGGCTAGGGATGAAAAGAAAGCAGAAGTAACAATGTGGGAGGAAATATTAGGAGGGATTGAAAGGAGGATGACATTTTGGAAAATGAGAACATTAACACTGAAAGGGAAAGTTTTAGTTCTTAACGTTTAAATGATTTCTAAACTGTGGTACATTTTATACAGATCAACTGTGCCATTGTGGGCAGAAAAAAGGTTGAAAAAAAGTTTTTTCAAATTTTTATGGGAAGGGAAACCCGCAAGAATTGCATACAACACTTTAATAGGAGCAATAGAGAAGGGAGGACTGGGATTAATGGATGTGGAACAAAGAAAAAACAGTCTGAGGGTGAAAATGATAAAAAATAAATGGATGAAGAAAGCAATGCGGCATGGAAAGCAACAATGGGTTTTTTCTTAAATAAGTGTAGCAACTTCAATCTTGGAGACAAAATACTGTGGATGAAAACAAAGAATTGGATGACGGAGGGGTTGCCAGACTTTTATAAAGAACTGTTGAGGGCCTGGGGTAAATTTTTATCTCATGTACATTTTAATCCACAAGGAAGAGAGAACATTTTAAATCAGCCTTTATTCTTAAACAATGCCATTTTAAATCAGGGGAAGGAGATATTCTTTAAGAAATGGTGGGATGTGGGTATTATGAAAGTAAGAGATGTTTTATATGAATTCAAAGAGGGGTTTTTACCAACACAATACATTGTGGACATAATGGAGGAGGCAAAGGAGGATTTTAGCAGACATGAAATAGACTATAAATATGATGTAATCAAGAACTCTATACCTCAAGAATGGCTAAAAAG
This sequence comes from Silurus lanzhouensis, assembly GCA_039877035.1. Lineage (NCBI taxonomy): Eukaryota > Metazoa > Chordata > Actinopteri > Siluriformes > Siluridae > Silurus > Silurus lanzhouensis. Next base: position 6,200 of record JBCEWE010000299.1, read on the forward strand.
AATTGAAAACATGGAAGAGAGCCAAGAAGAAAAAGATGTGAATGTGAGTCTTGGGGAAAAACTGTTTGCTTTTAAAACATGTTCTGTGAAAATGTTGTATTGCCTTTTAGAGACGCTGTTTTTAAGAGACCTGTTGCAAATGAATATTGGTTGCACACGTTTAAAGATTTAAAAAAAGACAGCATATAGAGGAATATGAAGGGGAAACTTATACAACATTGCAGAACTCAGAATATTTGATCAGACATAAGGCTATTTTTACAGATGCAATTTAAAATAGAATTGGAATGGAACAGTCCGCTTCATGCAAAGTTTGTAATGATCATGCTGAGGGATTTTTACATCTGTTTTTATACTGTAAAGAATTAGAGGACTTTAATGGGAAATGTAAAAGAATGATTGTAAAATTCAGAGGGGAAGATGATGATGATATGGAATGGAATAAGGTGATGATGTTGGGCTTTGAGAAGAAAAGTAAAAACAAACAAAACACTTCTGAATCTACTTGTGATTGACTGTTGATTTCTGTAAAGCTGCTTTGAGACAATGTCTGTTGTGAAAAGCGCTATATAAATAAACTTGATTTGACTTGACTTGACACACACGCTCACTTAACTGTGTGTTACTGAGCTGCTGCAACCTAAACTCAGACACACACTCATTACTCATCTCAATTCACACACATCCATGTCTTCAGCACCACCAGTTTTATATGATTTTTATTATAACTATATAACTGTTAACATGCTGTGTTGCGCATCTACTTGACTGCGCAAACGGTTATGTTTACATTCTGTATTTTCTCTTGCACATTGTACTGTATAACACATTATACAGTAGGTTTACCGGTGGCACTATTTTGTGTTTTGTGTATCTGTCCTACACTGTCCTGTGTTGTCTGTTTGCAATAGGTTGCACACGGTGCACTTTATGTGACCAGGACAACTTACTTTAGTCTTTAGCTCTGTGTTGTGTATCTACTTCTATGTTGTGTGATGTAGCTCTATGTTGTTTTATGTAGCACCAGTGTCCTGGAGAAACGTTGTCTCAAGAAAGAAGAAAAAAAAAACATTATAATGCATGGAATCTTAGGACTTCTTTATGCATTTTCTGTATTCATTATACAGTACAGTTTCCAGACTGCATAAAAAAATACTTGTTCCGTATTTGTCAGTTCAGGAACGAATTACGGTATTACTGTATTAAATAATATAAAATTAATAGAATTATATTACAATAATTATATGAATCCGTATTATACTACAATTAATAGTTATTGCATTAAGGAGCACTGTAGGAATACGAATTGCTACTGCTGCTGATGATGATGCTGATGATGATGCTGAAGTCCTCACCTGGCTCGCGGTACCAGCGGTTGCGGTCGGCGGGCACGCGCACGCACCTCCACCACAGGCCGAGGGTGCCGTTGAGGCGAAACATCACGTCACTCGCGGTCTTCTCGTCGAACTCGGCGTCGCTGAGCTCATGGTGCAGAGCGCGCAGCTCGTTCGCGTTGTGCTTGGGCCGCACCCGCGAGCTCGCGTACTGACACCAGTGGCCCTGTATCCCTGTATTGTTGAGATTTTGTAAATAGACCCTCTGCTTTTCTTTTCCGGTCAGCAGGCAAAAGCAGGGAATGCTGGGTATTTGATGCTGGACTGTTTTATTTATGTATATTTCATTCTTTTCAGTCTTTCTCTTTTCTCATCTGGTGAGATTAGTCGAATCAATGCATTCAAGTCTTTGAAGAAATGATTAGGAAAATGAGTTTCTTACTGTAAAAATAGTTTTTAGTCATATTTCAAGTATTATGTATATACACTGATCAGGCATAGCATTATGACCACCTGCCTAAACACTTCTGACCCATTGAGCATCAACAGCATTGACTTGTTCAGCATTTTCAGCAACAGGAGCTCGTCAGGTCCAACCTTCCCGTGCATTAATGAACCTCGGCCGCTCATAACCCTGTCGCCGGTTCACCACTGTTCCTTCCTTGGACCACTTTTGATTGATACTGACTACTGCAGACGAGGAACATCCCACAAGAGCTGCAGTTTTGGAGAAGCTCTGACCAAGTCGTCTAGACATCACAATTGGGCCTTGTCAAACTCGAATCCTTACGCTTGCCCATTTTTCCTGCTTCGAACACAACAACTTTGAGGACATAATGTTTTTTTCCTGCTTAATAAATCCCACCCACTAACAGGTGCCATGATCAAGATATAACCAGTATTGTTCACTTTATTGGTCATAATGTTATAATGTCATAATGAGGTTTGATATTGCTGATAGTTTTTCCAGGTTGCACAGATGATATGAAATATGTACCGTTTGCTAAAATGTGTGAATATGTGGTTATAGGGCATTGTGCATTTTTGCTGTTGTAGTTCAATGATGTATACAGTAAGTATTGTTATATTGTGACACACTGGTGGGTGTCATGTGAAAATATTTTATTACCTATTTAAAATGTTTGAGATTATGATATTTACATTATTGAAATGCAGTGTATTTGATGCTGGGATGCAGTTAGATATATATTTTATTAAATTTAATCATTCTCTCTTTCTCCAACTCCAACAAGATGAGTCTAATTAATACATTCAAGTCTTTTATTTGGATTACAAAAACATATTCTGGGTTTCTTACTGTAAATTTGGCTTTCAGTCATATTTCAAAAAACTGTTATTTATATATATATATATATATATATATATATATATATATATATATATATATATATATATATATATATATATATACAGTGCCCTCCACAATTATTGGCACCCCTGTTTAAGATGTGGTCGTGGACTTCTAAAAATTCTCCTTTTTTTTAAAACAACATAGAACCCAAATGCAAAAAAAGAGAAAAATCCAACCTTTCATTTAAGTACATTACTTTGGTGGTAAAAAAAAATCATACATTTAGAAAAAAAAAAAAACTTGAAATCATGTGTCCCACAATTATTGGCACCCCTAACAATTCCTCTGAAAAATTTAATTTTTTTTTTTTTTTTTATATATATATTTTTCTGTAGTTGCTAAGGTTGGTCAGGGTATCTGGGGACTTTTAATTAGTAATTCATGATTTCCTGTTTCCCTGGGGTATAAATATGACGTGACACAGAGGGCTAATGCTCTTACCCATTTGTCAACATGGCAAAGACAAGAGAACACACCATTCAAGTAAGGCAGATGTGTGTCGACCTTCATAAGTCAGGCAATGGCTTCAAGAAAATAACCACTTGCCTTAACTTGCCGGTATCTACAGTCAGAGGAATCATTAAGAAGTTTAAAACAACTGGAACAGTGACAAACAAGGCTGGAAGAGGTCCCAAGTTTATCTTGCCACAACGCACAGTGAGGAGGATGGTAAGAAAAGTAAAAAAATTTCCCAAGCTCACCGTCACAGAATTGCATCAAAGAGTGGCATCTTGGGGTCACAGAGTCTCCAAAACAACCATCAGACGCTCTCTACATGCCAACAAGCTGTTTGGGAGGCATGCAAGGAAAAAGCCTTTTCTCACTAACACTCACAAACGTAAACGTCTGGAGTTTGCTAAGCGGTACTGGGACTTCAACTGGGATCGTGTGCTTTGGTCAGATGAGACTAAGATTGAGCTTTTTGGCAACAAACACTCTAAGTGGGTCTGGCGTAAAACAAAAGATGAGTATGCCGAAAAGCACCTCATGCCCACCGTGAAGTATGGTGGAGGATCTGTGATGCTGTGGGCCTGTTTCTCTTCCAAAGGCCCTGGGAACCTTGTTAGGGTGCATGGCATTATGAACGCTTTGAAGTACCAGGATATTTTAAATAAAAACCTGATGGCCTCTGCCAGAAAGCTGAAGATGGGTCGTCATTGGGTCTTTCAGCAGGATAATGATCCAAAAGATGTGGCAAAATCAACACAAAAGTGGTTCAGCAGTCACAAACTCAAGGTCCTCCCATGGCCATCTCAGTCCCCAGACCTCAACCCAATCAAAAACCTGTGGGGCGAGCTAAAGAGAAGAGTGCATAAGAGAGGACCCAGGACACTGGATGATTCTTGTGAAATGTTCTTGTGAAATGTTATAGGAGGAGATTAAGTGCTGTCTTGTTGGCAAAAGGAGGTTGTACAAAGTATTAACATCAGGGGTGCCAATAATTGTGGCACACATGATTTCAAGTTTTTTTTTTTTTTCTAAAGGTGTGATTTTTTTACCACCAAAGTAATGTACTTAAATAAAAGGTTGGATTTTTCTCTTTTTTTGCATTTGGGTTCTATGTTGTTTAAAAAAAAAAGGAGAATTTTTTGAAGTCCACGACCACATCTTAAACAGGGGTGCCAATAATTGTGGAGGGCACTGTATATGTATGTAATGAAGTTTGATATTTCTGATAGTTGTAACAAGTGGCACAGATGCTATGAATTATGCATTATTTTTCTAAAATGTGTGACCATGTGGTTACATGAAACTGTGTAATGCTAGTATTTTTTATATTTAAAATGTTTTAATTATGATATTTACATTGTTGACAATATATAAAAAAGGAAAACATGTTCACTGTTCATCTTTATTTTAAACATCACCTAAAAAAAAAATTACCTGAAAGCTATCCTGAAAAAGTAAGAGCAGATTTAAAAAACCTCCAAAACTTTTAATATAAAAATAACTACATATTGCTATTTTATTGTAACTTGAACTGCAGGTTTAATTTATTGGTCCAGTCCTGGAAAACAAATGCACACGAATCACATAGAAGGAATAAAACAGTTTTACCACATATTTAAACTGAAGAAAAAACAAACAATCAAAAACATCAGCAGACTTTAATAACGTGATACACTTGGATAATGCACACGAAACCCCTGAACAATGGGGGTTTTTAAGACCAGAGTTGGGACACTAAGCGCCCCCTATAGGAAACCGTTGGTCAATGCATTTTAGGTTTAACAGAAACAAAGAAAATGTAATAAGAAATACAAATTGCGATCGTATTTATTTCAAGGCGTTTTAATAATATAAGTAAAATTATAATTTTTTTTTTTTTAATTAATAAAGAAAAGAAGAGACTCCGGTGGGACTCGAACCCACAACCTTTGAATCACATCGCTAGTGCTTGGCCTATAAGTCCAATGCGCTGTCCATTGCTGTCCCCCCCCCCATATCCAAGGGTTATCCCCCCCAAAAAAAAATTATAAAAAAAATATAGCACTCTCTACTGTGGAAAATAAATGTATGCATACCTAAATAATTGTGTAAGTACAAAAAAAACATGCAAAAAAAAATGCATTTAGAAACAGTTGAGTTCCCCCTCCCCTTCCTCACAGTGGTTTGACCCACTGCCTGCTTTTCCAGTTCATCACACCTACTCTACACACTCAAGTCAGGTGTGTGGCTGCGGCTCAATTAATGTTCAATTCCATTAACTAGGGGATTTTATTTAAATTAAAATAAAGCGATTCTCTTTGATGTAGTTGATGCAGACTCATTCATAAATGAGTTGCGGCAAAAATGCTGATTACTTATGTAATTTTCAATGAATCTGCACTATTAAATATGACTTATTTAGTGAATGTTAGATTGTTTACGATAGCTTGTAGCATAGTGCACTGACACTAACACACCAAAGCCGTTTCACATGCAGTGTTTTATTTGGGATAAATTGGCATAATGTTAATTTAACATTAATACACAATTAGCATATTGTTTATCTGTGCATTTACTAAATGAGCGCTGTGCTACATCTGAACTGACCACACTGTATTTTTATAATCAATTTCTACCTGTTCTTAAATGTCTTAATTGTTTTGCTTTGTCATTGAACCTGAGAAAAACTTGATAAAAAAAGGATAAAAGCAAAGTTTTTCACTGTGGGGACACTGTGTCTTTAAGTACAATTTCACTATTATTTGTGTCCCCTTCAAAAATTGATCATGAGAAATTTTATATTTATTGTCCCCCCTACTTTAAATGAAATTTACGCCCATGCAGGTAAACCTTGTTTAATTTACCTTTCCCCTGTAATGCCCACGTTTCCCCAAAATATGGTGCACTTCATCTACATTGACCTTGTTCGCGTGTATGACTCTCTTCTCCTCTTTAATAAGCCCTTCTGCAAAAATCAGCTCATCAAACAAAAGTGAAAAGTGAGCACCGAGTGTTTAATACGGAGTGGACAAGATATTTTTTTACTGATGTCCGATCAAAGCCCCTCACTGATCCAGGTTAACTGACCAACACCTCGGATCTATCCTGAGAATTGCCACAACAAAACCTACTCCAGACTTTGATGAACTGTCAAAACAAGGAGTTCAACAACACTGTTCCTACTGAAACTCAACTTGAGTTTTTATGCTGTGTTTATTGATGCACTGGCAAAAAAAAAAAAAAAGAAAGATCAACAAGTTGTTGATGTTTTGGCACTTGATGAAACTGAATTTGTGTTTTTCTGTTGTGTTTATTTAACTGAAATGTAATACATTTAATTATTAATTAATTATTATAATTTTATATATATATATATATATATATATATATATATATATATATATATATATATATATATATATAATGTGTATCATGTTTGTATGTATGTATGTTTGTATGTATATCCTGTTCCAGCCCCTCTGTCAAATTTTAGAACCCATTGTGGAGACCAGAATCCTCCTTAAACCAAGGAAAAGGTCTAAATCTTTTTGACTAAAAGGTTTAACAAAAAAATACGTAAATACTTGTTTTTAATGTGAAATCTTACTTCACTTTGTTTAAATGCAGGGTCTGAGGCCAAGTACAGCAGATGCTGAATGGTCCAGATTCCTCAATGAGAGCACAAGACAGAATACAGGGACAACCGGTGTCTCTGACTGTCTTCTAAATTAAAGAGGGATCAAATGAAAAACCAAAATGGGGCTCATCCTTGCAGAAGTGTGTGTGCGTGTGTGTGTGTGTGTGTAAGAGTATCTCAGGCAGTTGCAACAAATCGGACATCATTATCAGGGTTGATTATTGCTGTTCTCTTTAGCCTACAGATGTGGAAACTGCTCTGAGGCAGATTCTCCAGCAGAACCAGAAGGAGAGGAGATGCAGAGAAGAGATAACATCAAGGTAGATACATTCCTCTACATGTAGATGTACACACATGAAGATGAAGGACAGCAGGCTGAAGGACACAAAGAACCATCAGAAATGGATGAACAATATCACTGACAATGAAGCTATAAGAACAGATAAACAACCCTATAATATATTACAGTGTTTTATATGTTTATCTTTGGTGTTCTAGTGGTTAGGATGCGGCGCTCTCACCGCTGTGGCCTGGGTTCAATCCCCGGTCAGGGAAGCAGCCACTCTTAGTGCCGGTCCCAAGCCCGGATAAATGGGGAGGGTTGCGTTAGGAAGTGCATCCAGCGTAAAAACGTGCCAAATCAAACATGCGGATGATCCGCTGTTTTGATTATAATTGATTGTAGATGTAGAAGATGCCCCTCCACCTCAATTTCTTGCTTTCTGGAAAATCTTTTCTTTTTCTTGTATGTATATATTTCCATCCATCCATCCAACCAACCAACCACGTCCCTGGGTGGGCTCAAACCACCAACCTTTTGGTTAACAGCCGAAAGTCCTGACCGATTGCTTTAAAAGCTGGGGAACAGTAGTCTGTTAAGGGGTGGGAAAAAGGAAAAAGAAGCGGAAAAGCGAAAAGAGAAAAAACAAATTAGAAAAATAAAAGAAAAAAAGAAAGAAAGGGAAAAATAAAACCAACCTTCCACATTTCTTAAAGTTTTGGGCAGACTGATGTTCGTGTTTAACTAAAAATCGGCTTTTTATGTACAGTATAGGGAGTAAAGGAGAGCGAGAACTTTACCTCTCGACAAGCTGTGAGCAAAATGAGTGAACTTTTCGCCACGTGATTATCAGCCAATGATTTGTTTACTACAGTTGCTAGAATACACACAAAAAAACGTCCAGCGTGAGGCCATTGTGTATGTGAACTGACCAGTCAATGCAGAGTTTGCTTAAAGCAATAGCCAATCATCAGAGGTGGCAAAAGTACACACATCCCTAACTTAAGTAGAAGTACAGGTACTCATGTTTTAAAAAAACTTTGTAAAGGTTAAAGTACTGACTACACTTTTTTACTCAAGTTAAAGTAGAGAAGTTTGGGCTCTGACATTTGGTATTAAGTAAAAAGTAGCTGTTACCACTACATGTTTTAGTGTCACGCAGGCATATAGGCATTCAGATCTAATATCAGATAAGACTAACATAGATGGATGAGAAACACACAAATAGAAGGATAGAAAAGACAAACATGTAGACAGAAATTTGTAAAAAAATAGTTTTATCAGCCACTGAGGGGATAAGAAACACATGCTTGTATGTCAGGATGGCTGAGCGGTCTAAGGCGCCAGACTCAAGGTTCAATACCTTCCAGGAAACTGAGTGTTCTGGTCTCCACATGGAGGCGTGAGTTCAAATCCCACTTCTGACAGTGACTTTATTTTCATTAGAAATCAAAACAATAATAAAATAATTATTCTCCTTTGTCTTCCAAACACAGACATAAGCCCTATTCAGATGGGACTAGTTTTCCAAACGACGTTTGAGTTAAAATATTTTTCAGCCAACGTCTGTCATTTCATGTATGGATTCGGACGGGACTTGCACAAAACCACATGTCCATGATGCGTGGATTGCGTATGGTCATATGACCGATCAATAGTAAAATGGCGGCGAAAAAGAAAGCGACGCAACACTGAAGTTAGGAGGAAACATTGGCTTTAATTTTTGTTTGGAGCGAACCTACGTTTCAGTTTCAGTTTGAAAATTTTATTCACAACCACAAGGTTTGGGAGGCAGTTTGTAAAAAAGTTTGTGAGGTTTGTCCATCCATATAAAATACCTTTGGTTTGGTAAAGTACAAAGACCGCATAGAATATATGAAACGACGTTACCGCGAATGTGTGAAGCATAACAAGAAGACTGGGTCGGATCCACAACGCTGCACATTCTTCGAGGAACTGGACTCTGTTCTTGTTTAGTTGCTTCTTTTAAGAGTATTAATTTTGTATTGAAATGTATTTAACAGTGTACAAAGCATGTATAGCTATGTTCATAAGCATACATATCAAATGAAATAATAGACATAAATAATACAATGCAGTGAACAAGCTACCGAGAGAGACACAATCAAGTGCTGTAATTAAACCAGTACTGTCGATGTTCAGTAGATATTTCTGTTTCTTTAGCTTGTCGTCCAATGACTAACCCAGGTGATGGACATATGGATGCGTCACGTTCAGAGGAAGGTGATATCACTGGTAAGTTTGTGAATTTTTCTCTGTACAAAATGTCAGTGTTGCTATTTATTTAATATCTTGAAGCTCTCGAATTTTCTAAATTATATGATTTGTTACAGGTACCAGTTCACACTCATCTGGTATAGCAGAGCCATCAGGAGACAAAGCAGCTACATTTACAGCGACTGAAGATGACAGTGGTCAAAGGTCAGAGCAGACCACCAATACTGGCCAAACTTCCATCATTACAAGTAAGTTTGAAATTAATATTAAGCAAGATTAAACATGACTTTAAAGAAACAATAAAGAAATGGAACAGTTTTAAATGGTATTTATAGTAAATTTTTAAATTATATTGGAATTTAAAAATGTGTTAAAGTATTCTGTATTTGAATAGTTGGTGAACACCATAGTGAAAAAGTTTTAAATACTTTACAAAAACAAATTAATGCTGTCCTTGCTAATGTGTATTTTAAATAAACCACAAAGGAAACACATTCCTTGTTGTAGTACTGTATTTCTCACTGTGATCCTGGCTCAGTGATCCACTGAATGCTTATACGCCTGCATGACACTAAAACATGTAGTGGTAACGGCTACTTTTTAATTAATACCAAATGTCAGAGCCCAAACTTTTCTACTTTAACTTGAGTAAAAAAGTGTAGTCAGTACTTTAACCTTTACAAACATATTTTAAAACATGAGTACCTGTAGTTCTACTTATTGAGTTGAGATCAGGACTCTGGGCAGGCCATGTCATTATTTCAATGTTTTCAGTTTCAAGGAACTGCTTTACCCGTTTTGCTGTGTGACATGGAGCATTGTCCTGCATGAACACTGCGGGCTGATTGGGTGATGAACGCATGGAAGGCACCATATGTTGCTGAAGAAGGTTCTGATAAACATTTGCATTCACTCTGCCATGTAGCTGTATAAGAGGCCCAACTCCTGCTGCAGAAAACATGCCCCAAAATATGACACTTCCTCCTCCACTTTTCACTGACTTCTTTACACACTTTGGGTTCAGTCTTTCTCCAGTTTGTCGCCGAACATAATTTTTCTCATCGGACCCAAATAAATTAAACTTGCTTTCATCACTGAAGTGAACTTTGGACCAGTTCTCCTCTGTCCACACAACATGCTCCTCAGCAAAGCTTAGTCTAGCCTTTTGATTCTTTCTGCTAATGAAAGGTTTGGTCACTGCAGAGTGGGCTTTCAGTCCAAATGCTCTTAAACGTCGAGACACTGTATGTCAAGACAGATCCTTACCCTGTTCAGCGCTGAACTGTTGAGCAATTCCAGCTGCAGTGTGGAAACGATTGCCCATTGAGATCCTCCACAGTATCCTGTCCTCTCTTTTATTTGTCTTCCGTGGATGACCAGCCTTCTTGGCAGAATTGAATGAGTTTGTGATGTTGTAAAGATTCAATATTCTTGAAATCACAGATTTGGAACGACCAACTTGTCTTGCTATTGCTGATAGGGCCTTCATCTGGACAACCTGCTGCCGGAGGCTTTCAGTCACTTTTTTTTTAAATGCCTTAGTTAATTTGTGGGAAAGGTGTTCTGGTAGCATGGTATAAACAGGACAAAAACTCCTTCAACTGTTGAGCAGTGAAGATGACATTATTTCAGAATTTTTAAATTGTTTATAAATTGTACTCTAATTTTGATCTCCAGTGTATTTACAGACTGTTAAGCATAAAACCAGAGTAGTAGCTTTGGTAGAAGAAGCAACTTTTTCGGGATTTCAACCTCTTTGGTGCTGTGAGAGAACAAGCAGCAAGCGAGATCCACGCTATCAATAATAAAGAGTTCAGTGTTCTACAGCTCTTGTTTACCCACACACAGTTTATTCAGTGTAAAACTTGGGCTCGTCCGGGAGTTGAACCCGGGACCTCTCGCACCCTAAGCGAGAATCATACCCCTAGGCCAACGAGCCAAGCAAATGCAATTGAGATTGATTCGCATCTGGAACGACTCTGCACACGAAGCTGAAGGAAAGGCGAGAACCCAACAGCTGAAGGTCTGTGGATCTTTTTGTTTCCTGTTATGCAAAGTAAAATCCTGTATCAAAAAACCTGAATCATATCCCTAGACCAAAAAGCCTTCTTGTGGAAGAAGTGTCTACTGATATGTCACTGCATAGTTCATGTGCTTTGCTGGCATATGTCTTTAATTTAAACACATAGATAAAACTTAATGTGTCCAGCCAAAGCTGCTTCTGTAACTGCAGGAAACAGAAAGATTCATTAGTGATTTGAACTTGCAAATACATGTCTCCTGTTCTCCATGCTAACATTTTGGAACAGTTACTGTGAAAAGAGAGCATTTCCACATTTAAATCATATGGGTCAAACTCCCATCATGCAGATTACAAACATTTTCTATTAAATGAGTCCAGGGATCTTAGCAGGCATAAATGGCTGGAAGCCCTGAAGGTCAGCAATTCCTATATTTTTTAATAGGGCTCAACATTTCAGTATTATCCCTAATGACCTCTCCTAACCATGCAGAATCTAACAGATCCACTTTGAATGACCACTTCTACCCAATCAGTAACACAAAAAATTATTGTTGACTCAAGCCTCTTAGACAGATGAAGTAGTGCATGGACCCCAACTGGTGAGACAGAGTAGCTTTAACTGAGAGAAGCCACAAATATCATCTAGTCATTTGTGAAATATGCATCTGAAGAGTGAGACTACTTGTCCAGTGCACATAGGGATGAGTTTATGTTGTATACCAAACGTTCGGCGGTCAATTATTTTCTTTAACAGACCGTTGCTAATAATAATTGACCGCTGTCTGTCTGTCAATACTATGAATGGTAACAAATAAATAACAATAATTTATAATAATAAATAAAAAACTTTTGTAATTGATTAATTTTTTGAATTGCAATGCATTGATTTTAGTGAGGTTCGTACACACTCATAGCCATAAATGCAATGGTTCTAATAATTGACATAATCTTTTCTTTCGGTGTTTCAGTTTTCGGGTTTGGCCTTGGTTTCCCCATTTTTGGTTTTTGGTTCCGGCCAAGAATTTTCATTTCGGTGCATCCCTAATATATTATTGTTGGTGTGGCCCTCTGACACAATTCAGGTTTCTCATGTGGCCCCTTGTAAAAATGTTTTGCCCACCCCTGGTCTAGGGTATGGTTCTTTGGGTGCGAAAGGTCCCGAGTTCAACTCTGAGACGAGTCTTAGTTTTACACTGAATAAACTTTGTGTGGGTAAACAAAAGCTGTAATAATGCTGTATGGCTGATATCTTGGTTCTCGCTTGCTACACGTTCCCTCACACCACCAAAGAGATTAAAATCCTTCAAGGGCGATTTCTTCTCCTGAAGCTACTGAGCCCAAAATTGCCTGAACACCTTGAAATTACTCTGGTTTTATGCTAAACAGTCTGTAAATTGATTACAAAGAAACAAAAAGAATCTTGGACCTCTGGCTGTTTGGATCTCACCTTCTCTTAACCCAAATGTGCAGGGTGTAGTGTCAATCCAGTGGTAAATCAATGCTAAGTGTTGGACTGAATAGTCTAGCTCTTCTCTGATCTTACATTTTAGGTAGCATCATGTAACGGTTTTAAAATGTTAGCATGGAGAAGAGAAGACGTGTTTCCAATGTACAGTGGCATTTTATTACAAACGTTTAAATGAAGTTCAAATCTCTAATGAGACTTTCTGTTTCTTGCAGTTACAGAGGGCGGCTTTGACTGAACACCTTAAAGTTTTCATTTACTTTACAGCATGGCTTGTTGGTCTAGGGGTATGATTCTCGCTTCGGGTGCGAGAGGTCCAGGGTTCAACTCCCGCACAAGCCCAGGTTTTACAGGAAACAAGCTAAGGGCGGGTGAAAAGTGCTATCAGAACACTGTATTGGTGATAACTTGTTTCTAGCTTGCTGCACGTTCCCAGAGTGCAATGTTGGCTAGACACCATTAAGACCTTTGCCATGCAACCTGTGCTCCCTTCTCCTGGTTTATTGGTCTATGGGGTATGATTCTTGCTTTGGGTGCGAGAGGCCCCCGGTTTCAATTTCCAGGAGAACCTAAATTTTGCCCACGATAACTTTTGTTGGGGTGAACAAGAGCTATCAGACAACTGTATCGCAACAATTATATGATAACTTGGTTCTCACTTGGTGCTTGTTACCTCATAGCACCAAAGACGTTAAAAACCCGTGAGAGCGATTTCTTGTCTTTAATATACTAAGGCCATTATAAAAAACTTTTAAATTACTCAGATTTTATGCAAAACATTCTGTAAATAGATTACAAAGAAATAAAAAAAACCTTGGACATCTGGCTGTTTGGATTTCGCTTTCCCGTCACCATGTTGTGCAGGGTGTCAGAAATCAGAAGTAATTATCTATGGGTTTAACTTGGAAAAGTGCTGCTGCAGTGTTAAAGAGCTGTGTTCTGACAAAACAATCTGCAGGGAAATTGTAAGAAACAAAAGCACAAACTGAGTATGTAGGATTTGAACATGGCACAGGTAGACCCCAATGGATTTCGGGACCATCGAATTATCCCCTCATTCATGATTATAGAAGGTCTTCCATGACCTCTGCACATCCATCAATGAGTCAACTGGTGCTTGCTTGCATCAAGTGGAATCCAATGGCAATCACAATTTCCTTGTAGAGCTGTATTTTCATCTGTATGGGCATTTTGTTGGTTGATCTGATAATTTTAACTTGCAAAATAGTCCAACTAATATGAAGGAAAATGGTTGTAGTCGATTCCCCACTCTGAGCTGTAAATTGGACTGAGGTATGAAACACGTAACATTTAGCAGGATGGTTTCGATCCATCGACCTCTGGTTTCCAAACGGCGCTGGGAAACGCAGTGGGGTTCTTGTCAATATTAGATGAAGCTTCAATTGAATTTGGGTTACAATGTAAAGGATTCAGTCAGAGACCATGCTCAGCTATCAAGATACCAAAACAAGTGTTCAAGCCAGTGATCTGATATGAAACCTGGACTTTTGCCTTGGTGACCATGTGTAGGCCAAATGGTGAACATGCAAAATGTTATGTTTGCATTTTAATTATATACGGGTTTGACGTATAAAAGTGCTGCTGCAGTGTTAAAGAGCTGTGTTCTGGTGGAACAATCTGCAGGGAGTTTGTAAGAAACTAAGATTACAAACAGTGTAGGCAAGATTTTAACACAGCGCAGGGAGACCCCGACGGATTTCAGGTTCGTTGCCTTATCCACTCAGCCATGACTACGCAAGGTTCTGCCTGAAGTCTGCACATCCATCAATGAGCCCGAGACAGAGAGGAAAAAAACAGTTAATACAGACAAGTAGGCAGATGGATGGATGGATGGATAGACAGACAGACAGACAGACAGACAGACAGACAGACAGACAGACAGACAGACAGACAGCATGGTAAATAGAAAAGACAAGCGGTCAGATAGGCATTAAAAAAAATATATATACGACAGACAGACAGATAGATAAAGACAGACAGACAGACTAATATTTAAAAGGTACCAGACTCAAAATTCAATACCTTTAGGAAACTGAGTGTTGGATGCTGGTTTGTGATGGTTGGATGCTGGTTTGTGATGGTTGGAGGCTGGTTTGTGAATGAAGGGAGGAGCAGGAAAAATCATAGGAAGAAAAAAAATGCATAAGAGCGAATGGAAAACCAGGGGATATTTTATAAGGTTAATATCGAAGCTTCTGCTAGAGATGATGAATGCGGCGGTGCAGCTGTGGCTGCAGTGAAAAGAGACTTGTTGAATTGTGTTCACTGGGTTTCCTGCTTTAGTTAACGGCATTCATTCACGCTGTATGAAATGTCTGTGATGCAGCGCCCTGTTATACTGCATATCTGTATAATTCTATAGCTGTGGCATCATAATGATGTTATTAAGAGGGGATTGGGACTGAAGACCTGCCACTGTATAAACTATTAGAGAGAACGAGTAACGCTGTGCAGATCTACTGTGTATTTTATTTATTTATGTACAAAAATATACAATGTTATAACTATAATCTATAAAAAATATTTATAAAGAGATCACATTTTTAGGTTTTATGTGATGATGGAGGAAGCTGATCTGAGGCACTTGGTGACGGCTGAGGGAACGCGCTTGAATGTGATCTTGTTCTGCTTCAGGATCAGTTGCAAAACAAAGCCCAGGTGCTCGTAAAAGCTCTTAGTAAACGCTTCATGGAAAAAACATGAAAAGGAAAAGCATTTAAACACATGCAAAGGTTATTAAATCCAACATGCTCTAAAATAAAACACCCCCAAATACACAGGAACAAAAACAGTGTGTTATTAAAAAACGAGCTTCTTTGCATTTAATTGATGCTTTTTATATAACAACTCATATAAAGTGCCAGGAAAATTCCTTTGGAGTTTTTAGTCACTTACTTTACAAAAACATGCTGTATGTTACCACTGAAATGTTGCAGTAGTTCTATATTATTAATCTGGACTTTTTTAATGTAGAACAAAGCTTGGAGTAGAATAAACTAATAACACTAATAATAATAATTATAATAATTAGAGGAAGAAAAAGAAGAAGACAAAGAAAAAGAAGTGCATTAGTTAGAAACAGTTGAATTGTAACACACAGGTCACATTGACAATTGTCAGTCTCACACTGCCCTCTAGTGGCACTGTCAGTGCTTGATTTTTGCTTAATTCTGAGTAAATATTTTAAATAATTTGTTTGTTTTATAATATGTTTATGATGTATCTCTCTCTCTCTCTCTCTCTCTCTCTCTCTCTCTCTCTCTCTCTCTCTCTCAGACTAGAGTACAGGTGTGCAGTAAAAAAGCTCACACATCTGGCCTATTAAGGAGATGTGTGAGGATGTTGAGCAGTGTGTCAGGTTTCATTTAACACTGTATAATTTTATATGCCTTCATCCTGTACAAACAACTGATGATTTGGGAGTGTGGATGAGAGAGCTGGTCTCATATTGCTCCAGAAAATGATTTTTCAGTTACTGAAAATAATTTGCATTGTTTAGTGGCTGTTTCTCTGATGTAGTGACTGCAGAGTAATGAAAATACTCCACCATTTACAGTAATTGGGTAACAGTAGGTAGCGCAATAATGACCTTGTTTATTAATGACAATAGAATGAATGACTTCAACTTTAATGAAAAACAAACACAAAGGTGAAAGAGAGAGATCTCAAATTGAGCTACCGAGTAGCTGAACTCGTAGCCTAATCAAAAAAAGCCCCACACTGTGGCAGAGACATTAATGCTACCTGCCTGCAAAGCCTTTTTATTTTGATTTTATATATATATATATATATAATATATATATATATATATATATATATATATATATATATATATATATATATATAAATCAGACCCACTTAGAGTGTTTGTTGCCAAAAAGCTCAATCCTAGTCTCATCTGACCAAAGCACACGATCCCAGTTGAAGTCCCAGTACCGCTTAGCAAACTCCAGACGTTTACGTTTGTGAGTGTTAGTGAGAAAAGGCTTTTTCCTTGCATGCCTCCCAAACAGCTTGTTGGCATGTAGAGAGCGTCTGATGGTTGTTTTGGAGACTCTGTGACCCCAAGATGCCACTCTTTGATGCAATTCTGTGACGGTGAGCTTGGGAAATTTTTTTACTTCTCTCACCATCCTCCTCACTGTGCGTTGTGGCAAGAAACTTGGGACCTCTTCCAGCCTTGTTTGTCACTGTTCCAGTTGTTTTAAACTTCTTAATGATTCCTCTGACTGTAGATACCGGCAAGTTAAGGCGAGTGGCTATTTTCTTGTAGCCATTGCCTGACTTATGAAGGTCGACACACATCTGCCTTACTTGAATGGTGTGTTCTCTTGTCTTTGCCATGTTGACAAATGGGTAAGAGAATTAGGCCTCTGTGTCACGTCAAATTTATACCCCAGGGAAACAGGAAATAATAAATTACTAATTAAAAGTCCCTAAATACCCTGACCAACCTTAGCAACTACAAAAAAATATATATATAAAAAAAAAAACAATTACATTTTTCAGAGGAATTGTTAGGGGTGCCAATAATTGTGGGACACATGATTTCAAGTTTTTTTTTTTTTCTAAATGTATGATTTTTTTTACCACCAAAGTTATGTACTTAAATGAAAGGTTGGATTTTTCTCTTTTTTTGCATTTGAGTTCTATGTTGTTTTAAAAAAAAGGAGAATTTTTAGAAGTCCACGACCACATCTTAAACAGGGGTGCCAATAATTGTGAAGGGCACTGTATATATATATATATATATATATACACATACATGCACACACACA
>JBCEWE010000299.1:24074-54931 GCA_039877035.1 Silurus lanzhouensis
CTTCCGTAACCATGGCTGAGTGGATCAGCAGCACTTTTTTAAGTCAACACCGTAGATAATTAAACCACGAACGAAATACATCTGCTACTGTTGCATGTTCACCATGTGGCCTAGACATGGTCACCAACGCAAGAAAAGTCAAAGCCTGGCTGTCAGGATGGCTGAGCTTTTTAAGGCGCTGCGTTCAGGTTGCAGTCTCCTCTGGAGGTGTGGGTTTGAATCGCACTTCAGATAGGGGTGTACCTTCTTGGTCAATTTTTCTGAACTGAGCCCATGTGGAGGAGACTTGAGTTGTAATTGATACTGAAAGTAGTAGCGAAGTCTTCTGTTCCTTTTTTAAAACTGAAAAATTTTGGCAAAATTTCACTGTATAATAAAGACTCATCCAAATGCTTGAGCATGTCTTTAGACAAAAAGAGTCCATTTGACATCACTGGCTTGAACACTTGTTTTGTTATCATGATAGCTGAGCATGATCTCTCATTTGAACAGGATCTGGTTCCAGGAATGGCACAAAATTGTGCAACTGTGTGGCTAAATCTGTGTATAAATTTTTTCATTTTTATTTTGTTGTAATGTTTTTCCATGCTACAGTCATTGTTGTTCTCTAATTTTGATCAGTGTGTTTTCTGCAAAATAATGTTTTTTTTTTTTTTAATGCCTTAGTTATTTTGTGGAAAAGGTGTTCTGGTAGCATGGTATAGACAGAACAAAAACTCCTTCAACTGTTGAGCAGTGAAGATGACATTATTTCAGAATTGTTCAATTGTTTATAAATTGTTCTCTAATTTTGATCTCCAGTGTATTTACAGACTGTTAAGCATAAAACCAGAGTAGTAGCTTTGGGAGAAGAAGCAACTTTTTTCGGGATTTCAACCTCTTTGGTGCTGTGAGAGAACAAGCAGCAAGCGAGATCCACGCTATCAATGATACAGAGTTCAGTGTTCTGATAGCTCTTGTTCACCCACACACAGTTTATTCAGTGTAAAAGTTGGGCTCGTCCGGGATTTGAACCCGGGACCTCTCGCACCCTAAGCGAGAATCATACCCCTAGACCAACGAGCCAAGGTTTCAGGTTTCATTTAACACTGTATAATTTTATATGCCTTCATCCTGTACAAACAACTGATGATGTTTGGGAGTGTGGATGAGAGAGCTGGTCTCATATTGCTCCAGAAAATTATTTTTAAGTTACTGAAAATAATTTGCATTGTTTAGTGGCTGTTTCTCTGATGTAGTGACTGTCAGAGTAATGAAAATACTCCACCATTTACAGTAATTGGGTGACAGTAGGTGGCGCAATAATGACATTGTTTATTCATAACAATAGAATGAATGACTTCAACTTTAATGAAAAACAAACACAAAGGTGAATGAGAGAGATCTCAAATTGAGCTACATAGTAGCTGAACTCGTAGCCTAATCAAAAAAAGCCCCACACTGTGGCAGAGACATTAATGCTACCTGCCTGCAAAGCCTTTTTATTTTTATTTATATATATATATATATATATATATATATATATAATATATATATATATATATATATACACCGTAGTTTCTGGACTATTAAGCGCATCCAAATATAAGCCGCACGCACTGAATTTTATAAAGGTTTTTATTTTGAACATAAATAAGCCGCACCTGTCTATAAGCTGCAGGTGTCTACACTGAAACTAATGAACTTTACACAGGCTTTAACGAAAGACAGTGTCTGTACACGGCTTGTATCTAAACAGTAGCCTACCAAGAAAGTCATTGTTCACTGTCTTCCTCCTTCCTTTCACAACAATTTCTCTCGAGAGTTTTCTTTTGGCATCGTCGTGCGTTTAAAAATCACCATCGGTGAAGCTTTTCTCCCGATGCCGTGCAGCTCAGAACACAGGTAAGTGCGTTTTCATGCCCGGTTGTTGCATGCAGGAAACATGTTCATTGGTTCACCTGAACCCGTTCAGCAGTTTCATTAGTCTAATGTTATGGGGCTTAGTTTTTTGGCTTAAAGTATGTAAAACCGGAAAAAACCCAGGAAAAATCCATAAATTAGCCGCTTCATTGTTTAAGCCGCGGGGTTCAAAATGTGGGAAAAAGTAGCGGCTTATAGCCTGGAAAATACGGTGTGTATATATATATATATATTTCTTTATTAATGCCATAAGAAGTATTACATACACTGTAAATTATTTGACTGTAAATTCACAGTAAATTACTGGCAACCAGTTGCATTACTTTCACAGGAAGGTACTGTATGTAACTTCACAGTAAATTACTGTCAAGTTGTTACTGTACTTTCACAGTATGTTACGGTGTCATTTTTACAGTAAAGACTTGTGAAATGACAGCTGCTTACTGCAACCTCACAGTAGTTAGGCCTTCGTATTACTGTGAATTAGCAGTATGCTCCTGTAGTAATATGTGAAATTACAAGTAAGTCTTTTAGATTACTGTGATATAGCAGCATTATTCCATATAATAATTGCATTTAGCTGTTAAGTTACAGTTAATGTAATGCAATTTAGCATTAGTCTGCTGTAGATTTACAGTGTACACTGTAATAGTCCTGGCTATACCAATAACTTAACATTAAAACAATGTTAAATTTAAATAAACACAATCAAAAATTTCATACGTTTATAACATACATTTATTACATACATACATTTATTTATTATTCAATGACTATCTCGAAAAAGATTTTCCAGAACTGCTTATACTTATACTTTACTTTGAAGTTACTATTAAATTTCACCTTCTTGACCAATGAGGAGTTGCTATAAATTATAAAACTGAATTTTAATTAGCTTAAGTTATTTTAAGTTTATTTTTATAATTAATAGCAACTCCTCACCTGTCAAAAAAGTTTAAGTGAATTGTAATTTCAAGTTGATTCAACTTCATTAAAATGTAATTGCAACAAGGCTTTTTACAGCGTAGTGTTTCTTTATTGAACAAAGAGACAATATAGAACATAGTAAGTAGTAAAGTGCATAACTGCCTAGCTAAACAAAGAACATAGTAAGTGTCAAAGTGCATAACTGCCTAGCTAAACAAAGAACATAGTAAGTGTCAAAGTGCATAACTGCCTAGCTAAACAAAGAACAAATTTTGGATCACACTAGACTGACATCCATTCAAAATCAATAAGTTTTCTTATTAATGTACAGACTTGCTGGTTGATGAGTCCTTTCTGCTTCTTTGACTTTGTGCCTGTCTCCGGATTAATGCCCAAAAAGCGCCTATAAACAAAAAGGAAGAAAGAAAAACTGTTAGTTTCTTTCAAGTGGGATGAAAAAGTAGCCTTCAGTTGGTCAATGCTTTTGCAGTACAAAGCAAAACTAAAGTTTGCTCAGTTCGAACAAGGTGACATTACTTTGGTCCAGTTAAACCCCAAACATTTAAATAAATATTTTTTTTATGGATTTTCTCCTCAATAAAATTTTATCAATTTGCTTGAATTTGCTCCACCCAACAGGAATAATGTGCCAATGACATGGATCACAGAGTGCCTCCTAATGTATGCTTCAGTTTTGTCATTTTTACATTCTGACTTTCATAATTTGCAATGTGTCAAGTTGCATCTTTATATGGGATGTAACAGTATCAAAAATTCACGGTACAATAGTATTTCAGTATGATGACCTCGGTATGGTATTTATTGGACCATTTACAGGAAGGAAGACTATTTACATCCTTATATGCTAACAGTTTTTTATAACCTTTCTTACAGCTGTTGCAGTACTACATTGCACAAACAAAACAATGAAGTGAAAAGATATGTTCATATCATTTGGACACTGCTGCCACTACTGCTTTTATACTGCACAAAAAGTTATAAAGTAACATGATGCACATAAAGTGTATGGATCAGCTTATTGCAGCATGTCAAAACCTTTCCAGGGCCCCAAAACACACTTAAGCCCGATTTATAGTCGTGTGTAAGGTCTACGCTGTAGGCTATTTATTTTTTTCATGTTGTCATCTGGACTTCTGTCACAAAATACATTTAAGATGCTAGAGCATCTGTATCTTAAAACAGCTTTACAGGGTGTATAGCTTATCTAAATGAGATGTAAATGAGCCCTATTGTCACTCCCAGCAGAATCTGTGAATAACTCAAAATGCCCCAGATCCGACTTGTGTCCCTACTTTCCGTGATCGGTCACATATATGTCATATGTATAAAGGATTTAAGTCTGTGGAGCAAAACAAGAGCTTATTGCTTTAGTTAAGTCAGTCTGCCATTTAATTCCAACCGTTCTTTTGTAAATATTTAGTTTGTATGTTACGCTCTTATGAAGTTTATTGGTGCAACACCAAAATTAGTAGTGCTTAAGTTGTAAATTAGTGTCCCTTTACATCGCAACTAGGTTGTAACTTACGCACAGCTGGTCCCAACTGGCCCCAGAGGATTAATGTAGACATTACCTTTGAATGAATTCCAGAGTGCAAGAACCGCTGTCAGCATACTTTAAATTAAAATTATAGTAGCTGGCAAAAGTGGCCGCCAGACCAGTTGTAAAGTCAGGGTGAGGTCCCATGACCACTTGATGCTCCAGCGACAGCATCCATGCCCTCGGCGTCAATGTGTCACCTGAAACAAAACCATATATACTCATAATGCCATACTCTTGAGAAAAGGATAAAAAAAATTATTTCAGAGAATTGTTTCTAAACACATAAATTAATTGCTGAAACACGTTACAAAGACTGAACTATGCATTACTGAATTGTGAAGTTACACCGTTAAACAGTTTTTCCACATTTCTGTGTTCAGGTTTTTTGGGTGGGGCTAAAACGGTAACTCTTTGATGCACTGGAGCCATCGAGCATGGCCCCGCCTGTAACATTTGCGATCATCCATTCAGGTTGTAGCAGTATTAGATAGTTGAGAGAGAGACTCTCCAGAGTTTGAGAGCAGAGAGTCCTGCATATTTATCCAAGATTTTGATAACTTATTTTATTAATTTGGCTGTTTTTAATTATTTAAATTTGTCTGTGTGTTTAAGAACACATTTTTCTGGTGTCACAAACTGAGAACATATTTAATAATGGATTTTACATGGACTGTAAACACAAAGAAAACAAAAATCACCTTGGACAATCAAGCAAGGGGTGCTTGGTAGTGTCACAGTCCTTTCAATATCAGTGGCTGTGGCACAAGGCTGCAAATAAATCAATAGAATAATAGTTAAATAAGACGTTAATAATCTGAACCTATGGCAGCACTCAATTAAAATCATCAATTGCCCCCATCGATTTCTCTAAGATTAGGCAGTAAACAATTGGTAAAATTTAGATTGTGATCATGACTTTGGGTTACATATGATATAAGATACTCAGTGTGTACAGTGTACACTCACCAAGCACTTCAGCTGTAACTATCAGGAACACCTCTTCATCATTTTATTCATGCAATTATCAAATCAGCCAATTATGGGGCAGCAGTGCAATGTAAATCATGCACATACAGGTCAGGAACATGTATATAAAGATGGACAAAATAGCAGTTCCTCAAAGTGAAACAAAAACCAAAAAGTTTTGATGATTGTGTGAATAGGGTAAAGTGTAGTGTGTTCAGAAGACTTGAAAGGCAATATACAAGCACAGTGCATTTATCCAAAAATAATAATGCTAATTTGAGAGTGAAAATATACTTACATCAACATCAAGCACAATGGAATCCTTTGGCTCTTTGAAGTAAGCCATCAGAAGAAGTAGAACGATTGCAGTCTTATCTGATGCCTCTGGTTCAAAAGTAGCCAAAACATCTTTCACTCCCTGGTAGTTGACTCCTTGGAAGAACTTCAGGATGGTGTTGTAGTTCTTATCCAGGGCCTTTCGCAACTTCATAAGGATAGGGACATCCGTTAGAAGAGTGAAGTGTGAAAAAACACCTGTAAACATTGAAGAAGAAACCTTCACTTTTCATGTTGTTCACGTTTATGCATTATGCATTTTATACACGTTTATGCATTATCTTAATGTTGCGTTACAGTGAGAGGATTGCGCAAGCCTATTGGTCAAGAAACTAGGAAGTACAGATGAAAAGATTCCTTGAGTAACTTCCACATTTGATTATTAAAAATCAAAGCCTCATTTAAACCATGTAAAGAACAACTACGGTCCAATTCACAATTTTACATTTCCTTTGGTGTGTAAGTGTGTATTAGTACATGTTAACAATATGCAAAAGGTACAAACCCAAAAGTAAACAATGACGCAAGTTATTGTCTCCAACGTAAATCTCTTTTCTTGGACTACAACAAACACAGATTGTAGGCAACAGTTTACTTCCTGGGACCGTTGAGGTAGTAAAGACCAACATTATCATAATTCCTCCTGCTTTTACTCACAGCCTGTAAGTTAACTCCTGTTAGCATTACATTGTGAGCGAATCTTTCAAACATGGTAAGGAGCGTCACATTTCCGGTCGATGTCAGAGGTATTCAGACCAATCACAACGTACCGGTTAGCTGACCAAACAGATGACACAGCGGTTTTCAGATCGATTAGCTTTGTACAAAATCAGAGCGTTTGAGAGGGGCAGAAATATCTGGAGCTACAAAAATTTATTGTATGTGGAAAATAATGTGGTTTTAACCATAAACCACGCAAACACATTTTTACACATTTTTGTTATTATACCAAATACACAAAAAATGTTGTTTAGCAATGAAATAAGTGCACTTTAGAATTACATAAAGTAAGTAATAGTTACCTCAGGAATAATGTAAAATGTGTATTTTGATAAATGAAACTATTGATGTTATGGAGATTTTAAGTCATTAAGTGTGTACAAGATAGAAAAGGAATAAAGGACCTTTTAGTGAGAAGAGATACGGCCATTCCTCCATAACCACTGCAATGGCTGGTGCAGGCATACTATTAAGATAGCGTCGCTGGATGACGTAGGTCTTCTCCATCAGAGGTTCAGCTCTCTCTGCACCAACTATGCCTTCCTCTGAGTAGATGTCAAGGCGATAACTTTTCATGGCATGTAATGATGCCTCAGTTTCACCAGGAGGATATTCTACAGGACTCCACCTTACACAGCCATACTGATCTACAGGGCCTCTTATCATGCCTTCATCTGCTCCCTCACTTTGTGGCCTTCTCTCTCTGCGTCGTCTCACAAGAGTATTGTTCCTGTTTTTGTATTCCACTCGAGTTTTAATTTGTTGCAAAAGAGAGTAACAACCATCTCCAAGAATGTCTCCATTTTTTGCAACATCTGCAAAACAATTTGCATGGCTTCTTACAATGCTTCGAACAATATTGTGACAAATTGCTCTGGATGGGTTAGAGTCATGTTCCAGCATCTGATCAACCACTGCCTTCACCATATCTTTTCTATCGCTGGGGGATGGTCTTGTTTTATTTGCTAATGCTCTTGCAATTGCTGCTGGCATCCTATCCCAGTTAACCTGGAAGTCTGCATGCCATGGTTTGCCAAGTTGTGAAGATGAAGACGAAATAGTATCTTGAGTTCTGACAGGTATAGTGCAAGGAGTGTTCAAGGTGCTGGCTGCAAAAGTTGGAGAGGTAACAGGAAATAGTTCCAACTGAACTATTTCAAGTCCTAAAAATAAAAGACCAGATTATTACATGAAGGGGGAAAGAACCACTATAACAACTATAATTTGCTGGTGAATGCCATATAAAGACCCCAAAGTAAACGATGACGGGAGTTATTGTCTCCAACGTAAATCTCATTTCTTGGACTACAACAAACACACGGATTGTAGGCAACAGTTTACTTGCTGAGATTGGTGATGTAGTAAAGACCGACATTAGCATAATACCTCTCGCTTGGACTCACAGCCTGTAAGTTAACTCCTGTCAGTATTGCACTGTAAGCGAATCTTTCAAACATGGTAAGGAGCGTCACGTTTCTAGCTGACTTCAGAGGTATTCAGGCCAATCACAACGTACTGATTAGCAGGGCCATTCAGGGACAAAATCAAAGCGTACCAATGTAGGTTAACTGAGCATATGGTGACACAAACGATCGACGCGTCGTGCAAATGAGCGGTAAAACCCCGGTCACGCAATCTGTTTTGAAGTGGGTGCCTTGCATGCACGAGCGTAAAGCCTAATTAATGGAAACACATTATTCGCTTTGCGTCAGTGCACACGCACCAGCATAGTGGGTACACTGGTGCAGAGCAGAGCAAGACCTTCAGCCTATGTGCCAGGGCTTAGCCCAGATGGCCCTGGCTAGGGTTGTGCGGATGGACGATATCTGACCGACATCATGATAGCAATGACAGTAATAAATGAAATCTAACACCTGCTGCTCTGTGATGTGACGCACGTTCAGCTCCGCTGAATTCACACATTCAGTTTTTAGTGTCTGCTCTCTCTAACAAAACTAAATGATTAAATTACAAGAAAAAAATCAAAACAATGGTGGAAGACAGTGCCGCCATGGGCAAGTGATCTAATCGGTGAGAGACAAAAAAATAACGAAAATTATAGTAAAATAACGAAATTATAGCTTTTAAGTAGAAAATAGTATTTATGTAAAGAGATATATTAAAATAAAAAGTGTAGAATTCGTCTTAAGTGGAAGTAATAAAGTACTCATTTGGACATGTGTGACTTAGTATTTCTGTGCCGAATGCACTTTGTTGGGGTTCATACAAGTTTCTGAACGTTTTTTTCGACTGCTGATTCTGTTACATAACAGAATCACTGAAAGTACAGTGAAAGTCCTCATATAAACACTTTACCAGAAATAGCGCTCGAACACACCAACCAAGAGCAGACACAAAATCAGTGTCACCAAAAAGGTGTGTTTTTGTATGTAAGGAAAACAAAATTCAACTTTTCAAAGAACCCAGCATTATGGGAACAATAGATGTAGTTTGTTTATCTGTCACTGTTTAAAAACATGTTATTATAAAGTACACCCAATAAATTTACAATATCTTGTGTATGCATTTTTACCAAAGCAGCTTGCTCCACTTGTCCTGCCTTTTCCCGCTACCTCTGTCACATTTAGCTTAAACTGCCTCTGGAAAAGAATGGTGGAGAGCAATAAGTGATACATCACACATTTTGTATGATGGAAGAGGATAGTAGTCCAGCAAATCTTCTTGTTTGATGCAAACATAATCCTCTTGGGCTACTCCTAATTTGCAATAGACACCAATGTCACTTAGTTTCACAAAAGTATATTTTTGAGTCACAAACTGCACAGACTTATTAAGAACAATGATAAGATGAATCTTTCCAACATAAAGTTCTACATCATTACTCTCAAGCAAAACATACATCCCCTTTCGGTATACTGTGCCTTTCACTGTCACTTCATTGCAAGCTACTGCAGATTGTGACTCAAAATTTTTACCAGCAACTGATGCCCTGATCCTGTCATTATAATCACTTACATAAAACTCTGTACCCTTTTCAACATGCACAACCAAAGGGAACAGACTGCCTGCACTTAAGTAGGCTTGAAGTAGTTGGTGTCTCTCTGCAAGTGTTTTGCAAAGATTCTTGAAGTTGTGCAATTTCCGGGCACACTGCTTGAAGAAGGTGTGTTTGCTCTCAAAGCGTAATGTCCACAGACGTATAAGAGGGCCAAACTGAAGAATAAGCTGTGGATAATGGCACAAAAAGTGATTCTTGGGCTTTAACAGACTGGAAGGGAAAAGCCTTTGACGACTACAGACATATTCTTCAATGAGGACTTTCAGATATGCCACCTGGCCGGTTGTAATAGCTGGTGCACAAACAAGCTCTGCAATCTCTCTCAGCTGCAGTATAAGTTGCCAAACTTCATTTTCAGAAGGATCTTTAATTCTGTCCCACACAAAAAGAGGTAGCAACCTCAGAAAACACCAGTTTTGAACGGCATACCCACTTAAGCGTTCGCTACCTGGAGACAAGTCTGCTGGTTTGCTGTTGGCATCATTTCCTTGATATTTGTACTGGCTTTTACATCTGTTTAATTGTAAGTAGGTAAAGTGCTTCTCCTGAACCAAGTGACCAACAAACAAGGCAAGGTCATAAGACACAATACCCTCAAACAAATCATGCCCCAGACATGGCGGGAGCCCTGGCTGGCAAACATGAAAATAATTGAGCTGGTTAAAAGGAGAGTCTGTCTTAATGCCACAAGCTGAGACAGTATCGCTGGTGGCTAAAACTTCCAAATGACTGTGATAGGATTGTGCAGTTCTTGGAGTCCCACATGTGTATGGTTCATTCATAAAAGTATTTCTGTCAATCTCACAGTAGCGGCAGAAATGGCTGGTTCGACTAAAGTTTTCTACAAAACCTCCAATGCAGTGTGATCCCAGGTTGTCTCCTGAAATGGCAGTCAAAGCTCCTTTTACAATGCCATCATCAGTCAAAATACCTTGCTCCTCTAGAAGCTTGAGATCACTGATCAATGGTTTAAAAGCTTTGTTCATGCCAAAATATTTAAAATCTTTCTCCCTACATAGTAGGACAAGTTGCATATGATCAGTTGTGGATCTATTGTGAGGTAAAATGTCAGTCAGGGTCATGTAAACTGCTAAGATTTTGTGTTTTTTTTTTCCTGAACCAAGTGGGTTCACAACCTCAAATGCATCTTGATACAGAATCACACCAACAGAGGAAGGTTCTGTTTTTAACAATGGATTTCCCTCAAATCCCTCTCCATCTCTCACATCCTGAATGAGATTTTCAGTAGCTGGTTGCAAACGTGTGGCAACATGTTGTTCTCTTACAGACTCGCTTTTGAACAGTGTGGCCAACGTCTCATTGATAGAAATATACTGAGCAAAGCACTCCTTACCATTTTCATCACTGCCCAGAAGAAAAGGCACAGGCTCAACATAGTTGAAATTGTTTTTGAAAAAGCTCTTTCTTTTTTGGTCTCAAAATGTCCCTGTTACCCATCTTAAGAAGATCTGCCCTGCTAATTTCATCAATGATGTTGCTTATGGTGGCCTCTTGGATTCCAAGTTCTTTTAGTTTCTGACTTAAAATCATATAGGAATGAGACAGGCCAATTTCATGGGCATTTTGAAAGTCCTCAATGATTGTCTGTATTGTACTGGATGGTAGCAACAACTTGCCTTGTAATTTAAGATACAGAAGGGCAAGGTTTTGTAAATAGAGAGTTTGATCCACAGCAAATTCCCTTTCTGTCTCAGTACATGAGACAGTACATCCGTGTAGTCAGAACATGGCTGACTACACGGACTACTAGGCTTAGTAGGATCAGACACATATAACAAGGCGTGATCTAGATCTCTATGTTTCCTTGAAAAATGCGAGGCTAAAGAGGATGCAACGGTAAAGCTGCAATCACAACCTCTGACTGGGCATTTTATTTCTAAACCTTCTTGTATGTGTGACTTTAAATGTTTAATGAGGGACCTTAAGGTGTCACATGTAAATGTACAAAACTGAGCCACACATTTGAGGGGAGTTTCAAACCGCTTACGACGTTGCACAGATGATCTACGCCCTGTATGCTCTCTATACATATGAGATTTTAAAGCATTTGATTTGCGACATATCCGAGAGCATTCAGGTACACCGCAATGGTACATAAAGTCGGGAGCGTTACTATGCAGTTTTGAGTGTTGAATAAACTCAATAACTGTCTGAGACACATGTTCACACAAACTAAATTTACAGTTGAACATTGTGTTCGATTCAGTTTGAGAAAAAAAAAAAATACAGGGCTAACCAGATTTAAAACTGATCTTGTTACTTAGGATATAGATAACAGACTGCCCTAATAACTCAAAGTTAATATATTTGGTTCACACACATGAAAGTTACTAAACTGAACAACCTAAAAGTTAAAAAAACATCTTAAACACATTAGTGAAAATATAAAACTAAGGGACAAGACAACTAGGGTGTCAACACTAAAATGAACGATGTGTGTAACTTAGTTAGAAAGCTCACCACCCCACTACTGCTCATAAATACAAACAAGATTATTAAAAGCCAATAATTATAATCATATAAATTAAATTCAGCTAAAAATCACAGTAGGCTAACGTTCGTGTACTTGCAAACACAAGAGTTTAGCTTAGTGTAACAATGAGAACACTGCCGCGCAGGCGCACATTTGTCAGTGGAATAAAAAAAAACATTTGGCAGTGGAATTTATCTGAGACAAACGAATTATTATTCTTTCTTTCTTTTTTTTTTATTTTTTTTTTTATATTTAAACATTGACATGCGCACTTCATTTTTCATTTGACGAGACAGATAGCGGCTGCTCTGTACCGCTCTCACACACAGCTAAAGTCCTTCCGCTTCCTGTAATTTCGCTGATGGCATTCTTTTTACAATAAAAGTCTCAACACTGTACTATATTGTGAAATATCACAGTTAATGCCTGTGAAATGCTAATAATGTAAGTTACTGTGAAATATTACTGTTACATCTTGTAAAATCCCGGAAATTTTTTACAGTGCAGCTAATACGGGTTATATTACTGTCTGGTTTCCTTAGTCTTTGTGAAATGTAGTTAAATCACTGCAATTAATAGTCTTGCTGAGAAAATTATTGGATGTCTACTGATGCTATCATTGATCTGTTCACTGCCAAAGCAAGGACAGTTCTTAAATAAACTTATTTCTTCTCAGCCGTATCTTAGTCCTGACCATTTTGTAGATTCTCCACATGCTCTTTTTAATTAAATTTAATTAATCCAATTTGTATTTGTTTTTAACAATGTACAAAATATGTAAAAAATACATTAAAATGTACTAAAGTGTTGGGACACCCACTTTTCACCTCGTCGCCTGTTAGCACAAAGAATAGAGTACGCAATCGCATTGGATTCCATTTTCCCTTCAATTGAACTACGAGACCCAAACCTGTTCCTGTGCATAAAGCAAGCTCTATGGAGGTATGGTTTACATGTGTTGGAGTAGAAGTTCTTGAGTGGGCTGCTTTGGAACTCTGACCTCAACCCTACTATACACCTTTAGAATGAATTGGAATGGTGACTGAACCCCAGGCTTCCTCACCCTACATCAATACTTGACATTACTAATGAACTTGATTTAATGAGATGATTTAATGCTTGAATGAGCTACATTTCTGCAAGCATTCTCCAAATCTAGTGGAACATCTTCCCAGAAGAGTGAAGGTTATTATAAATAAGCAAATGGGGACTAACTGTGGAACAGGAGGTTGAAAAAGCACATCTGAATCATATGTGCAGGATATAAATTTGAAATGTATAAATGCAACCGAAATGAGTCAGCCAGTGGCAACGGTGGCAAGAAGACGCGTGTTTGAGTTTATAGTTTATAGTGACGAAGGTTTTGGGCTCATGATGATTTGCATTGACTCATTAATATTATTCTATTAATAGATTGGTGTGCTAAGAGTAACATTCGATTCTTTTCACATAAACTGAGTAGATTAAGCAAAGACTCTTGTGACAAAAACGCTAATAATAATAAATCATAGTGCTTTAAATAGTTAAGTGCATTTGAAGACAAATACTTGTACTTTTACTCAGAACGTTTCAAGGGAGCACTTATCTCTATTATAACTCAAGTATATCGTTGATATCCACCATTGCTTATCATGGACTGTTTTGTCCTTCATTGGCTTTGATTTGGCATTGAATAAGTTTGCTGTTCTATGTAAAGTTTATTGAGATGCAGCACATTTTGAATTCCTCATTGCCCTGATTTCACTAACATAAAAGTTTCTCAAAAGCGGCTTGGCCTGTGCCGTTACTGTGGAAAAAATGTGGAACACTGCTGTATCTGTCAGAAACCAAATATTTCCGCATTACCCAATACACCTAGTCATCAGAATGAAGTGGCTGAATTTAGTTTTTTAAGGATTTTAGTCCAAGCTCAAATGTTTGTTCAGCAGATTTAGGCCAGAACAGCTTATTGAACAAGTTATGTACCGCAGAAAGACAAATCAATTCCAATTATACTGGTCTCAGCAGCAAATACACAATCCAGAAACCCTCAAATTCCTCTTAAGATTCCTTAAAGATTCCTCTTAATGACCATTTAACATAAATAGACAGGGACGCTTTATATTGTCTATGGATGCATAGACTTTAATGTGCTTTGCTAAAGTTTTTGCTAGTTCAAGCAAACAAATATCATCATCCACTTTGAGTATCAGTCCAAAGTTTGGACACACCTTCTCCCCCATTTTTTTTTCTTTTATTCTTTTTTAATAATTTCAACATTGTACATGCATACTAAAAGAACATGGAGTAAACAAAAAGTGTTTTATATTTTCGATTGTCCAAAATAGCTACATTTAGCTTTGATGACAGCTTGGCACACTCATTTCATTCTCTCATCTGATTGAATCGGATTGGATTGTATTGGATTGGACTCGACTCGACTCCACTCAGCTTTTATTGTATAGCGCAATGGACATTTTCCCAGAGCAGCTTTACAGAGTTTGAATGTGCACATAGAATCTATATAAGTTTACAGCTAATGAGCAATCCAGTGGTGACTTTGGCAAGGAAAAAACTCCCTAAGATGTTATGAGGAAGAAACCTTGAAAGGAACCAGACTCAAAAGGGAACACATGCTCATTTAGGTGTCACTAAATGTCCATTCATTACAGTTCCATCATTGTTGAGGTGTACTGTTCAGCGATGGAAATGTTTTAAGGTGCGCATATGATCATTATACCACTGTGCTAATAATTTTTCTCTAATTCAAAATTGCATTTTTATGGAGAGCTGCATTATCTATATTATAACAGAATTGAGATTCTAGACATTAAGTAGCACAGAAGTGGGGTTGGACGGTGTAGAAAAATAGAAACCTAACCTGACTTGCTATGTTTCCCAGAAGTGAAACACAAATCAAACCAATATTTGGTGTGACCACACTTTGGCTTTCAGGTTACTTACTTTTGCACTTTGTACACTTCCACGAAAGTCAGGGATTCCATAGGATTAAAGTCGGGTGTATGATTAACTAGTTATACCAAGCAGGTGCTATTGTTTATCAATTTCATGTGTGTTGAAACAGTCATTAACTGAAACAGAAACAGGGTTAAAACTGGGTAAGAAATTGACAAACTTTTACACAGTTCTTTTTGTGCAGATTGATACTACAATTTATCAACTGATTTTTTTCATATTAATCTACATTTAGTTCCCCATAATGACAAAGTAAATATCAAATGTACATATGTATTCAGACCCTTTACTTGGTACTTAGTTGAAGTTTTTTTTTTCAACTATGAAATCATTGAGTCATTTTGGGTAAAACACATTATTCATTCAAATCCTCGAAGCTGAGTCAGGTTGGATGGAGACTGTCAGTGGTCAGTCACTTTCAGGTTTTTCCAGAGAAGTCAATAGAGTTAAGTTAGGGCTCTGATTGGGCGAATCGAGAACATTCACAGAGTTGTCCCTAAGCCACTCGTGTGCTGTTTTAGCTATGCTCTTATAGTTGTTTTTCATGTAGGAGGGTGAACCTTCTACCCAGTCTGAGGTCCTGAGTACTGTAGAATTTTTTTTATAAAGGATATCTATTTACATTGCTCCATTCAGCTTTCCCTCGATCCTGACAAATTGCCAAGTCCCAGCTGCAGAAAAGCACCCCCACAGCAGGCGATGAGCAGCGCCTGATTTCCTTCAGACATAACATTAAAAAGTGAGGCCAAACTGTTCAATCGTGGTTTCATCTTGTTTCACGCAGTCCTTTAGGTGCCTGTTGGCAAACTCCAAGCAGGCTTCCATGGGTTTTGCACGGAGGAAAGGCTTCTGTCTAGCCATTCTGCTATAAAGCCCAGATCAGTAATCCTTGTCCTTCTGGAACTTTATCACATTTCCACACAGGATCTCTGGAGCTCAGTCAGAGTGACCATAAATTTCTTGTTCATCTCCCTTACTAATGCACTTGCTCAGTTTGGCCAGGTGACTAGCTCTTGGAAGAGTCCTGGTTGTGCCACACTTCTTCCATATGAGATTTATGGAGGCCACTGTTTTGGGGAATCTTCAATGCAACTAATGTTTTGTAGTGTTGTAGATGTTTGCTCTGACATTAAGCAATAAAAAAAAGATTAAGCATTGACTAAGTAAACTTTGGTTTGTAAGACTTTACTTCATTAATGCCATGTCACACTATCGTACAGGATACATATGGCCGGTCAATTTTGAAACAGATTAATTCAGAGATGTAGAACATCACTGCATATATACTGATGTGAATATAATGTACTTATTTATTGGGAGTTGTTAGCTCAGTGAGTTACTGATCAGAAGGGCAGGGGGTTAATTCCCGGGATTGCCAAGCTGCCTTCTTGGGGCTCTTTAACACACATGTACTAAACCATTTGTCTCTATATAAAACTGTGTTGTTTTTTCAATTATCTGATATGTGAGTGCATAATGTTTTTAAATTTTAAACAAAACATTAAAAGGTTAAGCAATAAAAGGCACTGTAAGAGGATGTCCGCAAACGTGCATTACATGTCTGAAATAAAATACGTTTTTTTTTAATCTTCTCTTTATTTCTACATCTAAAATATCTAAATAAAATGTCTGTGTTTACTTTTATATAATATCTAAAGGAGTGTTGAAGTACATCGATTTTCAATCCAAGGAGTGTGTATAATCGCAGCTGGAGCTCCTTTCTTGACTTGACTGAGGATCCATAACAAGAAAAATCGCACCACGCCGATAGTGTGGTCCTAGAGATTTCCACATTATTTGACCACTCCAAAAGGCCTCAGCATTTTTCCTGTGGCCCTGAAAGTCACAGCAGCTCTTGCCTGAAAGTCTTGGGGTTGGTCACAGGTGTAAGCCAGTCAGCTGTGAGGGGTACATGCATTTCTTCCACTTCAGACCGTCATGCTGAAGATAATATATAGTTTTCCCTACTCATCTTAGAGCTAGCTCAGAACAAAACATGAGTGTATATCGTAATAATGATTACCTGGGGTTTTAAGTTCAATAGACTGCACAGATATTTAGCTGTCTATTAAACCTTTTAGTGTTGTGAATCAATTGGGAGACTACTCCATTAAAATATAGTATCTTCTGTAATAGGTGATGATGGTGATGATGGCTATTCTTTAAAGCTGTGGCTGCATATATCATATGTTACACCAAATACAAGAAAGCAGCATGTTTACAACAGTGTTTTGAGCAGGGCCAAAATACTGAACACTCCTTTGGAATGTTAAAAATGTAGTTCAGGTGTTGGAATTGTTCTTGTGATACATTACAGTACAGGCTTAAGCTCTCTGGTACTTCACAACATTGCCACAGACGTCATTTTTCAACTCTCAATGAAGGCGTCATAGCACATTAGAAGGAGAGAAGTTTGCAGTTTCGTGAGCCGTTTGAGGAGACTAAAAAGCAGCTAACTGAAGCAAGGGAGGTACAAGAAAAGCGACCTGCACAACTGGCTATACAAGTAAATGATGCACCAAAGAAAATTAGACATTGTAACCACTAAGTGTATTATTATGTATGTCATAGGCTACATGCACTCAGGGCTATAATGTTTTTCTATTTTGAAGTAGCTGGTAGCACTGTTAAACAAGTTTTGCATCGCCTACACAATCCATCTCCATCTCCTCCCAACTCCCAACTTTTGCAGATTTATTAAAAAAGAAAAACTGAAATATTACATGGTCCTAAGTATTCAGACCCTTTGCTCAGAATTTGGTAGAAGCACCCTTTTGATCTAATACAGCCATGAGTCATTTTGGGAAAGATGCAACAAGTTTTTCACACATGGATTTGGGGATCCTCTGCCATTCCTCCTTGCAGATCTTCTCCAGTTCTGTCAGGTTGGTTGGTAAACATTGGTGGACAGCCATTTTTAGGTCTCTCCAGAGATGCTCAATTGAGTTTAAGTCAGGGCTCTGGCTGGGCCTTTCAAGAACAGTCACAGAGTTGTTGTGAAGCCACACCTTTGTTATTTTAGCTGTGTGCTTAGGGTCATTGTCTTGTTGAAAGGTAAACCTTCAGCCCAGTCTGAGGTCCAGAGCACTCTGGAGAAGGTTTTCGCTCAGGATATCGCTGTACTTGGCCGCATTAATTTTTCCCTCGATTGCAACCAGTCGTCCTGTCCCTGCAGCTGAAAAAAACCCCAACAGCATGATGCTGCCACCACCATTCTTCAATGTTGTGACTGTATTGGACGGGTGATGAGCGGTGCCTGGTTTTCTCCACACATACCGCTTTTAATTAAGGTTAAAATGTTCTATCTTGGTCTCATCAGACCAGAGAATCTTATTTCTCACCATCTTGGAGTCCTTCAGGTGTTTTTTAGCAAACTCCATGCTGGCTTTCATGTGTCCTGCACTGAGGTGAGGCTTCAATCAGGCCACTTTGCGGTTGACTTTCTACAACTTTCTCCCATTTCATGACTGCATCTCTGGAGCTCAGCCACAGTGATCTTTGGGTTCTTCTTTACCTCTCTCACCAAGGCTCTTCTCCGCCGATAGCTCAGTTTGGCTGGACGGCCAGCTCTAGGAAGGGTTCTGGTCGTCCCAAACGTCTTCCATTTGAGGATTATGGAGGCCACTGTGCTCTTAGGAACCTTAAGTGCAGCAGCCTTGCAACAATTCTGTCTCTGAGATCTTCACGCAGTTCCTTTAACCTCATGATTCACATTTGCTCTGACATGCATTGTGATCTGTAAGGTATAGACAGGTGTGGGGCTTTCCTAATCAAGTCCAATCAGACAAACACATCAAACACAGCTGGACTCAAATGAAGGTGTAGAACCATCTCAAGGATGATCAGAAGAAATGATAGCACCTTAGTTAAATATATGAGTATTAATAAATATATTAATCAATCTGCAAAAATGTCAACAACTCTGTGTTTTTCTGTCAATATGGGGTGCTATGTGTACATTAATGAGGAAAAGAAATGAACTCAAATGATTTTAGCAAATGGCTGCAATATAACAAAGAGTAAAAAATGTAAGGGGGTCTGAATACTTTCCGTGTATATCAGCACGGTTCTCTTCATTGCGGTTTACATGCCAGCACACAGTAGAAGTCTGTTTTGACCTCAAGATTAGTGTCAGGTGATGAGACGCCCATTTCATCTTGAAGACTGAAACACATCAATTTGTAGATATAAAAACAATGCAAACATAAATGTCTTTTTAGTAAGAGAGCTGATTTCCTGTAGAAAACCACACACACATGACATGATATTGAAGGAATAAAACACACCAAGGCATGCTGTTACGGATCATAAATAATGAACATTAACAATAACGGTGTGATGGTAATTCCACCCTAAAATAAAACACATCCCCCAAGGTTATTCTTCTTATAATACTGTATATCAATTTGCCAAATAATTACAATTTGTATGTAATAAATGAAGAGCAACACAATACTATCCATCAGTGTATAGTTGCATTTCTTGCATAAACTTTACACTCTAGAAAAAGAAATTCCTTGAATACATAGAAAATATACTTTGAAGTATTAGTAAACTGATTACCTTCTCATCATTGACTCTAAAAGAGCAGTTGCAGCTTGGGGATCTTTCTTTAAGTAGGCCTGACAAAAAGAGAAAGACTCCACAAAGCCGACCAGACCCGCAACCGTCATCTCCATCTTCAGTGAAATATTTGTAACCCTTCACAAAGAAGACGCAAGTTAAAAACAGAAGTTGAAATGGTTACCTAACAATCATTAGTTATGAGTCTATGGGTTTAAGAACCTGAACTTTGCGTTTAAGAAAATGTGATTTTAAGTAGATAAAAATTGGTATTTTTGAATTTGATGGCTGCAATAGTTTTTTTTTAAAATGGGACAGGGCCACGACTTCTATGATTTCCAAAAAGAATTCAAAAATTCTATTCGTTTATTTTCACTTTGTCTCAGTCAAATGATGAGCTCAACCTACAATTGTGGAGGTCAAAGTGAAGTGTGTTTTACAGACAGTGATTTTAGGAGGTGTTCTGAGCCCATCCAGTGATGTCCATTAAAAAAGCGTGCCTGATTTTAATATGCTGTGCTGCCTGAGGGCCCCGAAGATCACAGGAATCAGATATTGATTTTTGCTCTTGTGCACTGAGATTTCTCCAGATTCTCTAAATCTTTTGATGATATTGTGTACTCAACTCTGATTAGACATAAGTACTTTTACTACGACCAAATGCAGCTAGAAGTAAACATTTTCCAATTAAGTAGTGTCTCTGTATGGTCTTTTCGTCTCATTGTGAACAGGCCAAAACTTTGGTGTAATTATTGACTGTAGTCTTTTATTTGAGGCTCATGTAAATAACAATACCAAGATCGCCTTCTTTCACCTAAGAAATATTGCTAAAATTAGAGGATGCAGAAAAACTAGTTCATGCTTTTGTTACATCAAGATTAGACTACTGTAATGCTTTTCTTGTATGGTTGTTCGAGTAAGTGCACAAATAAGCTTTGGTTGGATTAGAATGCAGCAAGAGTCCTTACTAGATATAGAAAATATGACCACATCACCCCTGTTTTAATAAGTCTGCACTGGCTCCCAATTAAATCTCGCATTGGTTCTAAAAATACTACTTCTGACGTATAAGGCACTTAACGGTCTCATGATCAACAATTCTCGAATCCTCAGAGGGTACTTTTCCATGAGTTATATATGACATGTGGTTTTGCATGGTTACATGAAGTACAGCTGTTATCACTGGTTGCCAGTTATTTCGACAATAATGGGTGTATGTTGAGTTATTTTTAAAGAAAAGTAAATATGTACTGCTATACAAGCTGCACATTGAGTACTCTTAAATATGTCCAAGTTTCATTTCTATAGTATTGTCCCTTAAGAAGAAATACTGAAATGACCAACCTGTGTTATTTATTTATTTTCCATTTTGTGCAGTGTGGAACAAAGGTTTTATTTTTGGCACGTACCTCTCTTTGTCAGGGAACGGTATAGCCTCAAACAAATCCTGAAGTCTACTGTTGGCTACTGCCACCGGAGGACTGGCATAAGGTTTGATAACCTTGCTCACCTAAAAAAAGACAAACAGATGATCAGATGAAATGTATTAATGCATTTCTATAATTCATTAATGAGTGGCAAATGCATTAACCCAATTTGTCACTGTCACTTTTATTTATCATTTACCTTTGAATGAGATCTATGTCAATTTCAAGAAATAAAGGGGATTGGTTGTGTAGACATCTGACTATAACACCCACATGTGATTGTCCAGATTTAGTCACTCTTTTTTTTTTTTTTTTTTTTTTTAATTCCACTCTTATGGAAAGGCTTCCAGCTATATTTTTGTGACCCTGGACCCTCTGCTACAAGAGCCTGGTGCACACTCAGTGTTCCAGTTCATCCCAAATGTGTTCTTCCACTTCTATCTTGGTAAACCATGTCTTAATGGATCTCTTTTTGTGCATATTGGCACCATATACTGGAATAGATTCATTATAATACTCTATAGCATCCAAATACAATCTAGACATCTGTGTGATTTCAACTTTTTTACTCCATATTGCATATCTTATTCTCACCCTGATTACCTCAAAACTACATGACTCATGAGCAAGGCTTTGCTTCTATGACAAAACTAGAATTGACCTTCATATTATAGCAAAGACTTAAGGTCCCAAAAGGTGTACAGGCAAGCAGTGTCCTTTCAATCTCACCTCTGAATAGATGTTGGTCAGTTTGTCACCACAGGAGCCATAAGACAGACTGAACTCATCAGTGTAGCCCAGAAGAGCAATACAACCATGAGGCTTCAACACACGTGCTGCCTCCTTCAGGAAACGCTCAGCGTCAAACCAGTGAGCTGCAGATGCTGCAGTCAGTAAATCCACAGAGCCATCGGGAAAGGGCAGATCCTCAGCTGGACCGGACCTGTGTTAAGCACAGGAACATTACCTTCTTCATTTCACTTCTATTTCTTAATCTACTTGCTTGGTTTCATTGTCCTTCCACAATAAACTTTTAACATAAACCTAAGAAGAGGCAGCAGAAAAGGCTTTATAGCAGACCTGTAGGTGACATTGGCAAAACCTGGCACTGCCCTGGCTTCCTCCAACTGGCATTCGCTGACATCAATGCCCACCACTTTCTGGAAGTGAGGGGCCAGTAGACGAGTGTTCTGTCCCGTCCCGCAGCCCAGGTCCACAGCAAGTTCATGAGGAGGTCCTTTCTACCAAACAAACCACAACAAATAAATAAATAATTGAATTCATTAATTTTGCAGACACTCATATCTAACATGAAATACAACTCAGCTTAGAAGGTGAAAGTCACATGCCTTGCTATGTTATGGTGTGGCTCTTTAGCATGCTGATGGTGCTGGGATTTGAGTTTGCAATCTTAAGCCACAATAAGTAAAATGCAAACAGAGATGGAAATATGTATGAAGTAGATTCAGTTATATTACCCATTCCATGTTTAGCATTATTACAATGAACACACTGCAGTTATCTATTTGTCAGTGCTTGTCATAAACAATTCTTGACAAAGTCTAAAACAAAAAGCCTATTTTTATGTACCGTATTTTCCGGACTATAAGCCGCTACTTTTTTCCCCACACTTTGAACCCCGCGGCTTAAACAACGAAGCGGCTAATTTATGAATTTTTCCTGGGTTTTTCCCGTTTCACAAACTTCAAGCCAAAAAACTGAGCGGCATAACATTAGATCAATGAAATTTCCGAACGGAAACGGAAAAACGCACTTCACCTGTGTTCTGAGCTGCACGGCATCGGGAGAAAAAACTTCCACGGATGGTGATTTTTAAACGCTCGACGATGCCAAAAGAAAAACTATTTTTGCAAGGAAGGAAGGAGGAAGACAGTGAACAATGACTTTCTTGGTAGGCTACTGTTTAGATACAAGCCGTTGTAACGCATTGAGTCTGGGTGAAGGGAGAGCTCACTAACTCCAGATGCAACAGAAATCATATAAGCACAGACAGGTTTCCAAAACCCGTGCTTTTTTATTTTTCTTGGCAACAGCGGTACGGTTTAGTTAAAGAAACTTAGAAATGAGCATCAGAAAATAATAAGGACATGTTCCTCGGTCTTGCACACATGCAGTAATACCGGAATCATGCGGCGACAGGCTATTCCCAAAATGCCGCTCTGCTCTTAAAGGAGCCACAACATATTTCACCCGTTACACGGTGTAACAGACGCTGTCTTTCGTTAAAGCCTGTGTAAAGTTCATTAGTTCAAAATAAAAATCTTTGTCCAATTCAGTGAGTTTGGCTTATATCTGGGTGCGCTTAATAATCCGGAAATTACGGTACATGCCTCTTTAAGGCCACAGCTAACCATCCTTGGAAATCATTAATTAATCTTAAGTAATCAGCTCACAACCCTAACCCAGTTTAGCTTATTAAACTTTGTCATTTTCTGGTGCTATACTTTTCTAAATAGTTTTTAAAGGCATATAAGTGAATACATTTGAATTTACTTCTGCCTTTGTGCCATTTCAGCCATTGTTGAGATTTGTGGGTATCATTACCTGCATACGAGCTGTGTCAAAAGCAAGTTTTGCACTTTATGTCTAATTATTATATGACTAAAAGATGATGTCTTTACTAAAAGATGATAATTACTTCAGTGCCTATTACACCATGTTTGCTCAACATTGCAGGAATGTTTGTAAGAAATTAGAGCATAACCTTCTTATAACCTATCGAAAATATTCGTAAGTATTATTATAATGTTCTGTATTAGCTACTTTTAAGAACGTATCATCAAAGCTAAGTTACGTAAGTGTGGTGGTGTAGGAAGGAGCCCAAATTCATACATATGGTCTAGAGCTATATTTTGAACCAATGGTTAGTAGTATAGACATTAAAGACACAAGAATGCATAATCTATCCTACCTTTTTGTTAAGGTACTCCAGAATAAGATGCAAAACCGTTTCAGGTGGAATTATGCGATACTTCTGGTAAATTGAAGCATGGTGTTTCTCCTCAAAAAGTCTGTAGGCCATGGCAATCTTCTCTCATTCCAGTTTCTTAGCAGAGTGACTCAGCATTACTGCTGAGACTGCTTACACTCTGGCTAATCATTACTACAACAAAAAATGAGGAGAAAGAAAATAATCTACTGAAAATCACTTTGGTAACCATTATGTGCAATCACATATCCTTAATTACAGTGGAGACTATTGTAACCAGTGAGTACTTTTCCTGTGTAACAAAATATGTTTCTTCAACAATTTATCACATGCTTATTGTAGGTCTGTATTCAATCATACTGGAAAGCTTTTCTCTTGAATATTTGAAAAATTTTGTTTCATTATAAACATTATAATGACACTGTAAAAGAGGAAAAGCATGGGGGGGGGGGGGGGGGGAAAAAGGCTGAATATTTTCCAACTGCTTTGGATATGTTTGTTTAATACTGACCACAAATGACTGATTACGAGTCAAACTGATTCTCACGTTCCCATACTTTGCAAGGACAAAAAAGTTGGGACACTGTACAAATTGTGAATGAAAAAGGAATGCAATAATTAAAAAAATCTCTATTTTAGTCACAATCAAATATAGATAACATATCAAATGTTGACATTTTGAAATGTCATGCCAAATATTGGCTCATTTTGGATTTCATGAGAGCTACACATTCCAATAAAGTTGGGACATGTAGCAATAAGAGGACGGAAAAGTTAAATGTACATATAAGGAACAGCTGGAGGACCAATTTTTTTAACTTATTAGGTCAATTGGCAACATGATTGGGTATAAAAAGAGCCTCTCAGAGTGGCAGTGTCTCTCAGAAGTCAAGATGGTCAGAGGATCACCAATTCCCCCAATGCTGCGGAGAAAAATAGTGGAGCAACATCAGAAAGGAGTTTCTCAGAGAAAAATTGCAAAGAGTTTAAAGTTATCATCATCTACAGTGCATAATATCATCCAAAGATTCATAGAATCTGAAACAATCTCTGTGCGTAAGGGTCAAGGCCAGAAAACCATACTGGATGCCCGTGATCTTCGGGCCCTTAGACGACACTGCATCACATACAGGAATGCTACTGTAATGGAAATCACAACATGGACTCAGGAATACTTCCAGAAAACATTGTCGGCCATTCTTTGTTGCCGGGTAAAATCTATAGGTCAAAAAAGAAGCCGTATCTAAACATGATCCAAAAGCGCAGGTGTTTTCTCTGGGCCAGGGCTCATTTAAAATGGACTGTGGCAAAGTGGAAAACTGTTCTGTGGTAAGACGAATTAAAGTTTGAAGTTCTTTTTGGAAAACTGGGACTAAAGAGGACAAGGACAACCCAATGGCTAGTGCATAAAGTTCAAAACTTAGCTTGAAAGCTTTCCAGTTTTCATTAGTATTCGTCAACTTTAATTCGTCCGGCGAACGGATGGAATTCGTCATTGTTAATCATTTATCCTGGTACCATGTATTGATGAGACTTACACACCGTATCACGTTCGGAACCCCGTTTATTCACTGCTGACGGTGTTACAGACAGTTAGAACTTAACTGTATTGGTAGCATTACACTGCCCTCTAGTGGCCGTCATATACAACTTATACATATTAATACAGTTTCATATAGGCGTCATAATGGTATTAAGAGGTGAATTGATTCAAGGTAGGACACTACGGAAGGCCTGGTTGTACATATAAATACACAAATACACTGATGTAATGGTTAATCGGTGTACAGTAAACAGTCGGTTGGAATAAAATAACCTCAGCATCTAAGCATCCCTACTTGTTTCATTTTACGTGAACAGACTGCGGACCATTCATTCATATTTAAATGATTATTTACAGAAACTCCACTTATCACTTATTACAGACACTGAAACCAAACTTTCTATAGAGGTCTAGCTTCCTTTCTCCCTGTGTGTGTGTGTGTGTGTGTGTGTGTGGTGTGTGTGTGTGTGTGTGTGTGTGTGTGTGTTTGTGTATGTAAATATTTTTGCAGTTTCTTGTGTTGTGTAAAATAATTCAAATCCGACAAATAGAAATGGACTGGTAAGGCGGTAACGACAAATCACAGGTAATTCTCACGCCCTCGTTCCAGTAATTCTCGCGAAAATTCATGAATCTCGTAAAAAGACAAAATGTATTGCTGCAGTGCTCTTCATTCATTCTACTGTATATCCATCACGTGGTATCCTATAATTAAAATCCATATCATATGACGTATTTAAGACATAAAATGTATAGTGACATCGCCTGGTTTTAAAGCATGTTTTGGAAATATTTAAGATGAATATTTCATATAGCTGTGAATTTTGTGGTCAAGAAAATGAAACCATTTTGCATCTTTTTTTTCATTGTATTTACTCCAGATTATTTTGGGAGGATATGGATATTTGATGTACTGTTTTATACAAAATGTTAATTATGAACAACAACATATTATACATTTGTTTATTTTAGTAGGAAAATTCCATATTCATAGGAAAAAGCGGGCTCAATGTAGACACAAGTGGGTTGTGAGATGGAGGAGAAAGAAAAATTCTGGAGTGAGTTAGATGAAGTGGTAGAAGGTGAACCTAGGAATGAAAGATTGGTGATTGGGGCAGATTTAAATGGGCATTTGGGTGAAGGGAACAGAGGTGATGAGGAGGTGATGGGTAGATATGGCCTTAAGGAGAGGAATGTGGAAGGTCAGATGGTGATAGATTTTGCTGAAAGGATGGAAATGGCAGTGGTGAACAGGTATTTTAAGAAGAATGAGGATCATAGAGTGACATATAAGAGTGGAGGAAGAAGCACACAGGTGGACTATGTTCTATGTAGGAGAACGTGCACTTGAGGGGGATTTTCACTGCACAATTAACCTAAAGGAGATTGGAGACTGTAAGGCAGGGGTGTCAAACTCAGGCCCGCGGCCAAATCTGT
This sequence comes from Silurus lanzhouensis, assembly GCA_039877035.1. Lineage (NCBI taxonomy): Eukaryota > Metazoa > Chordata > Actinopteri > Siluriformes > Siluridae > Silurus > Silurus lanzhouensis. Next base: position 50,875 of record JBCEWE010000299.1, read on the forward strand.
ATTAGAGCTGGCCCGCCAGTATTTAGCGCATACACCGCTAATACTACAAATCCCAGAATGCTCTGTTAGTGCGCGGGTGCATCAGTCGAGACAGCTAAAAAAACTCTGCGTACTCAGCGCTGAATTTACCTGGAGATTTACCGACTTTGAAGCCCAGAAATGCAGATTTGAACTGCTCAGTAATCCGTTGTGGTTGACGTGGAAAGCGCAACAACCAACCTCCAAATGGAGCTGATTGAACTCCAATGTAGAGACACGATCAAGTCAAAGCACGACTCTGTGTGTGCTGCACAGTTTCCATGTTTCCTCCCTGACACACTGCACCAACTCCGTGCCCAAGCTGCTCAAATCCTCACTGTGTTCAGCAGCACATATCTGTGTGTGTAACTGTTCTCTTTATTGAAGATGAACAAAACACCACTCAGGAGTCTCACTGATGAACATCTTCACTCAATCCTGAGGATTTCTTCAGCTCAGAGCCTAAACCCAGACACTTGCATCTAAGAAGAGATGCCAGATATCTGGTTTTAACCAATGTGCATCAGAGTAAATCAGAGTGTAGCTACTTAGCTTGAATGAATGTTGTCTTTATGCACTAATTCTACTCCAAGGCATGGACTGTTAATAGTTGAAAGATTGCTTTTTTTAATCGAAGGAAATTATTATTATTTTGGTTGTTTTGTTGTTGGCCTGTGAAAAAATATTACATTAAAAAGGAATTTAAAAGGCTAGAGAGAGATGAAGAGAGAGAGAGAGAGAGAGAGAGAGAGAGAGAGAGAGAGATAATAAAAAACGAATACCACTGATGTGTGTTTTATTTCAAATTTAATTTCGCATGTGCTTATAATATTAAACTTTGGGTGTTCCAGATTCAATGTTTATGCAAAACTAAAGTTTGTTTCCATTTGAAAACGTTCATCATTACACATCTGGAGAGACGGAAAACATGCACAATTGCAGACAAATTTTTTAGTTTGGCCCGCGACTTCCTCCCAGTTTTTAATTTTGGCCCACTGTTAATTTGAGTTTGACACCCATGCTGTAAGGTGTTGGCAGGGGACAGTGTAGCTAGACAGCATCGGATGGTGGTCTGTAGGATGGTTTGGTGTGTGTGTTTATGATTTACCAGAAACTTTCTTTACCTCCACTACACTCTTTCTGTACTCTTCCTTCAGGATCACCCCTACACCATTTTTCTTTGCATCCACACCATGATAGAACAGCCCCCCTCCAATGTTCCTGACCTTACTTCCTTTTCACTTTCACAATTAGAAATAACCGTAGTTCAAAGAGTGCCTTGTCATAAGTTAATTTGTGGCAGTTCTTACCTTCTTAATGTTTTTCTTGGCCCTCATTGTCTTATCCAAACGAAAGGGTAAGTACAAAGTCAATATTAGTGTTACTGTATCAAATTCATATCAGTCAGTTACAGCGGGGAAAATAAGTATTTGACACATCAGCATTTTTTATCAGTAAGGGGATTTCTAAGTGGGCTATTGACACAAAATTTCCACCAGATGTAGCCACCAAGCCAAATATTGAATTCATACAAAGAAATCAGAACATTTAAGTATACAAGTTGAGTCATAATAAATAAAGTGAAATGACACAGGGAATAAGTATTGAACACATAAAGATAACAAGGTGCAAAATGGCATAGAAAGCCAGGAGATCACCTGAAATCTGTCAGTATTGAGAGAGAAACCCTGCACCCTATCAGTACTAATTGATATTAGCTGCTTTAGTCCTAATTGATGGCCTATAAAGGCTTCTCGTTACCCAGTAGGCACACAGGAAAGACTTCATGATGGGTGAAAGTAAAGAACTCGCTCAAGATCTTTGTAATCTTATCAGTGAAAAGCATTTTGATGGAAATGGTTGTAGGTGCATTTCCAGAATGCTGAATGTTCCTGTGAGCACTGTGGGGGCCATTATCCGGAAATGAAAAGAGCATCAGTTCACCATAAACCGGCCACGATCAGGAGCTCCACATAAGATCCCTGTCCGAGGAGTCCAAAGAATAATCAGGAGAGTTCACCAAGAGCCAAGAACCACTCGGGCAGAACTTCAGGAAGACCTTGCATCAGCAGGTACTGTTGTTTCAAAGAAAACTACAAGCAATGCACTGAACCGCCATGGCATCCATGCATGCTCACCACGCAAGACTCCATTGCTGAACAAAAAGCATGTTGAGATTAAAGTTTGGGAAAGAGCATTTGGAGAAGCCTGTGATTATTGGGAGACTATAGTATGGTCAGATGAAAACAAAATTAAACTTTTTGGCAGTCATTCTACACACCATGTTGGAAAAAGAAATGGCACTGCCCACCACCCCAAGAACACCATACCAACAGTTAAGTTTGGGGTGGAACCATCATGTTTGGGGCTGCTTTTCAGCGAGGGGTACCGGCAGACTTCATATTATTGAAGGCAAGATGAATGGAGAAATGTACCAGGACATTCTGGATAAAATCTGCTGCCATCTACCAGAAAGCTGAAAACGAAAAGAGGGTGGACATTCAGCAAGACAATAATCCCAAACACAAGGCCAAGGAAACAATGAAGTGGTTTTAAAGAAAGAAAATCAAGTTGCTTGAATGGCCCAGTCAATCACCTGACCTAAATCCCATAGAAAATCTATGGAGAGAACTGAAGATCAAAGTTCATAAAAGAGGCCCAAGGAACCTTAGATTTAAGGTTTAAAGAGATTTAAAGACCATTTGTGTGGAAGAATGGGCAGAATCACTCCTACAATGCAGACGACTGGTCTCTCCATAAAAGAGGCGTCTAGAAGCTGTAATCACCAACAAAGGCTTTTCTACAAAGTATTAAATAAAGTGTGTTCAATACTTATTCCCTGTGTCATTTCACTTTATTTGTTATGACTTAACTTGTATACTTAAATGTTCTGCTTTCTTTGTATGAATTCAATATTTGGCTTGATGGCTACATCCGGTGGAAATTTTGTGTCAATAGCCCACTTAGAAATCCCCTTACTGATAAAATGCTGGTGTGTCAAATACTTATTTTCCCCGCTGTATGTAAAGAGAAAAAAGAGGAAGGAAAGGAGGAGAGGAGAAAGAGAGAGAGAGAAAAGAGAGAGAAGCTGTTGAATGAAAAATTTTGCTGTTAGATTTAGAAAAAAAACACTGCATGTACATAAGTATAACAGGTTTAGCATGAGACGGAGTAGAGGATCCAAGTGCGAACTTTATTTAAGATTGGTCAACCAGGCAGGTCAAAACAGCAAAAAGTAATATGCAAGGATAGACAAAAGGCAATCCAAAAAAGCATGGCAGGCAAAAAACAATAATGAAACAAGTCAATGCATAAAGGCAATGAACAAAAAAAACATAGAGAATACAACACATTAATCAACAATGAGAGCAATAACATACGTGGTGTCCATTTTAAAGTCATCCTGCTGGAACTTGGAGGAGTATGTAATTGGTTCCCAGCATGGCTTCTGAACTGCACCCGATAGGACACAGTCTTAGTATCATGGCGCACTCTGGGAAGTGGATAAACGACTGCGTGAAATAGCATTCAAATAAAAGTAATAAGCAGAACAACAAAAAAGCGCACTTCCAAGATTAAAGATCGAACTCACAACCTTTAGAATATGAGATTAACTGCTACCTACTTTTTTCTTTAGTGTAAAAAGATATTTACCTGTTAGGCCAACTACTGTGCCATATACTTCCAAACTGACTCTAAGACATATTCATTATACAAAACCTCTGAATCTGAAATTTCTGGGGATTAAACCACTACAAACAGTATGACCAAATGTTTGTGTAGAAATCACAGTGCAGTTGCACCCAATTTACAGCAATAACAAAGAGGAGATGCAACTAACCAACATTAGGCACCAATGTCCTAAGTTATAAAAAATTTAACCAGTTCAACATGCATGGGTCCAAGAGCAAACGATCTAGGCAATCTGAATACTCTTGCTCTTACCCATGCACGTTGTATTGGTTTAATATAAGAGATTTTTAAATCATATTTAGAACAATTACTATACCATTGGACTGTTCACTTTGGATTTAAGACA